>JAMKCH010041763.1:0-56568 GCA_023653785.1 Ophioderma brevispina
ACGAAAGCTATAATGTCAATCTTTTGTGTATTGAGAGTGTGATATGTGAACATAACTTTAGAAAACTTTTGTAAGTGTAACAAGTTTTAGTTTGAAGGAGTCTTGCTTTTTGACTAAAATGGTCCCATATGGGGTAAGTTGAGCAACTGGGCACGGGGTAAGTTGAGCATAGAAAAATGTGCACAATTTTCTCCCCCAAAAAAATTCCAAGTAGAATCACATCAAAAAATATTTATTTTCAACTTTTAGACTAAACTTTCACTATATCAAACATTTTTTTGGCAAAATACCTTGAAACAAGAAAGTTAGAAAAACGCAAAATTGGATTTCAATTCTATGACACATTTATTGTGCATTCCTATGGATGGCTCAACTTACCCCCATGACTGGCTCAACTTACCCCACCTCTGGGGTAAGTTGAGCCAGTTTACAAAATATTTTTGGCACCTCACTGAAGGATAATGCAAAATATTAGTCAAAAATTTGTGATACCTTAATCAAGTAAACATACACATGTTTCATTTGTAACACTGCATTTGCCTCCTACTATATTTCTCTGAGCAGAATGAAACAAAATGTAAAAATTGGCTCAACTTACCCCCTTCTCCCCTACGTGTGTGCAAAGTGGTTTTTGACCTTTTTTCTCTAGATGGCGGCCATTTTGTTATTTCAGCTTTGTTTTCAACGCCGTTTTCACCAGGTTCCAACAAGATATTGTAGTTAATAAATACCCACTTTTGAGAAATTTGCAGATGAAAAAGTTTAATCTTTTTTTTTTTTACCACTCTGTATATTACATGTTAAATCTAAAAAGTTACAAAGTGGTACAATGAAATACATAGTTATATAAACATATAATTACAAAATACAGAATCATGTATAATTTGGGATGCGAGAAAGAGCATGAGTCATGGATTCAAAATTAGACCGGATATAAGCATTTAGGTTGTTCCAAAGGTGAGCTGCTCTAACTTGAAATGCACGTATACCTGAATTGGTTTTAGAGTGAGAATAACTAGAGTATTAGAAGCCTGGCTTCTAGTATGTGGTTATGCAGAGAACATAAAATTGGAACCAAGATAATCAGGAGCTGTGCCAGACGTAAGAATTTAAAAATCTAGCATCATATGAGTTTGACCACTTTGATCAAGTTAAGGTGGATGGTCCATGATATAATCTACTGAACATTTTACCCAAGATTGTGATAAACATTCTTTCATCGATATGAATCAAAATATCAAAAATAAAAAAATGGGGTCACGGTACTAGTTTTTGAGAACAGTAATCCAAAAGACCTGTTTTAAGCTTTTTTAGCCTAAAATTTGCTACACAAGTCTATGGAAAATTCCACTTTTTTGATACATGTTTTGATTGTTACAAAAAATCGGCTCGATAACTTTTTTTGAAAATTGATAAAGTTTGCGCATTATAAAAGCTTTCGATTACTAAAGAAAAAAATAGGGGTCACGGTTCTAATTTTTGTATTTAAAAAAAGAAACACGGTTTTTGTGATTCAAACTAATAACATGCGCATTACGGTGTGCCCCAAAGCGTCGTATATACTACGCACTGGAGACGCTTGTAACTGACGCGCGTACCAAAGGCGCTCCAAGTTACGCAACATTTTAAACTGTCGACTTACAAGTCCTATCTAATTTCAAGCCAAAATAAAAAATTAAAAAAAAAAAAAAGTATAACAGGATCATTTAATATTTTATGGTAGCCTTTAAAACAACACGCGTCTGTGAGAATATGAATTTTAAAAGTGACTAGGGCCTACGGTTTACCCCAATTAATAAAAACGTTTATTTTTTAACATTCTTTTGAATTCTGTTTCCTTCTGATGAAAGTTGATCATTTTTCCTCCTTTTCTCACTTTTTTTAAAAAAAAAAAATTATTTATTATTTTATAATTTTAGAGAAAATCTCGCACTCACCTGCACATTCCGTAGTTCAGTTGCCTTTAAAACACGCATAATAAAAAATGAAAGAACAATTTCCCGTTTCGTTAGTTTTCATTTTGCTGTATGCAGTCGGATATCTATCTGTTTTCTAGTTCGTATACTTTTCTTTCAAAAATTAAACAATTAATTTCCATATTTCTCTTACCTTGAGGGATGCCGCAAACATCATTTACGGTGAAGAGGGGGTCATCATTTCCTTTCGATGGGGGGGGGGGGTTGTCAGTGATCAGATCACCCCCCTCATATGATATGGAATATTTGCATGATGTCCCACAGAAAGCACAAATGACATTGAACAGTCGGTGTTGGAAAGAACAGAATATTGTAAAACTTCAAATTTGGAGACGAATTTGACAATATTGTGTAAATGAAATGTTTTGGAAAGTGTGCCATAGAAAGGAAGTATGCACAAAGACCACGTTTAGAGTAGGGGGGTCTGGACACGTCTAAGCCTATACAGTATTACATAACAACAACGCAGCTCACTTTTGTTCTTAGCTTACGCCGTAAATGATGTGGCGCAAAAAAAAAAATAGGTAGCTTACACCCTGGACAAAATTACTCTTAGACGCTGCGTTGCATTCAGAAGTGCGCATACAAATTAAAAATTGTCCGTTGGCACAAGAGCAAATTGAGCGCGTACGGGTCGCATGGACCATCCACCTTAAGCCAGCTGAGAGTTGACATCATTGTGTTAATGGGCGTTCTGATATCAGCAGACAAAAATAATTCTTGCCAGATGTGTGTAGAACTGCAACTAGAATAGTAAGCGACAATTAGACCAGACATGACAGCAGTAATCAAAGTGAGGCATTACAAGGGAATTGGCAAGCTTGATTAAAAGATGATTGGAGGTAAAAAACTTAATCCGACGAATAACACCATTAACGCGTTGGCGTAGCTAGGATGTTCATATTGGGGGGGCCCCCAGCAGGTGTTCGCATCTCAACCGACAGAAAATGGGTGGGTCCAGGGGCCGAGCAACCGGGGGGGGTTGAGGGGCGAAGCCCCTGAAAAACGTTTGGGTTTTATATGCTTTAAATGTCTTCTGGGCTAAATTTTTTGTACGATTTTGTAAATTAATTGTCGCACGCTGTCCATTGAACTTTAAAACATATAGGCCTACTTTGCGACAATCTGGCCTGCAAGTGCCATGTCCTGAATTTTTCAAGTGACCGACGGGCTCATCTCAACCGAAGAAATCAATGATTGGGGGGCGAGGGCCCACTGCCCCCCCCCCTCTGGCTAGCCACTGCCATAACGTTAGAACAATAGGAGATACATAATAACATTGATTAAGATCCAGACATATTATATTATCTGGAGTTCTCATACAAAACACATTCTCCAAAATCACCAAATACAATGGGGTTATTCAAAAGTTCAACCTTTATCGCCCTTCAAAAATCCCTCCATACTTACATCATACGGTGCTATGGCCAGCAGGTTCTAACAAACGACGGAGGGATTCCCCTTTTTACTTTAGAAAAAGGGTGAACCTGTTAAAATTGTCCACACTGACCCATTATTTCATCGATAAATACATTAAGATTCAAGACCATCTATACAAGCTTCAAATTGCTTGTTTTATGTACAAGTATGAGAACAATATGTTGCATAATTACCTTATTAAAGATAATTTCTTTAACACATTCACCCTCACTCTAATTACAAAACTGGACATGTCCATCTTCCTATTAAAAGGCCAATACCGTACCGTCTTGTCTAACAATACCGCTATGTACCAAGGTCCCCTACCTTGGATCCAGGCCTGAAAACATATCCCCTTCAATCCCCGGGGGGGGGGGGGGGAAAAATCACAATACTGAAATGAAATGGATTATAGGTAATAAGGCCTGCGCTTCGAAACCCAGGGCATTCGAAGCCAGAGGACTAAAAATACGGGGTCTTTAGGTGAGAGACCCAAAATTCCCCCCAAAAGGATTTTCCGGGGTGAACAATTTGCAAAATTTCCCCCCAAATGGGGTCTTTTTTTTAGAAAATTTTGCAAAATTCACCCAAAATAGGGTCCTTTGAGTGGAAAATTTCCGCAAAACGGGGTCTTTGGGGGACAGTTTGGTAAAATTTAAAAATATGGGGTCTTTGGGTGACATTTTTTAAATATATGGTGTCTTGGGGGTGACAACGATGCTGAAAATCTGTGGGCTTAACTTACCGCCTTGTTTTTGTTCTGTCCTTGTATGTTCAACTTCAACTTCTTCAACTTAATTATTTCCTTAAAAAATCATGTTATACAAAACACATTACAGAAACAAAATTTTTATGGAGAGTGACCAAAAGAGCAATGAGACCAGACTGGGTCAACCCCTGACGTTAATTTTACAACATATCTTAAGACAAGGACATTACATTAGTGTGGTTCCCTGGGTTTTTGACCCGAAAAATTGTTATTGAGCTGATTTTTGCACCATAGCAGATTGCATCATACAACCATATCAAAATCCCCTAAATCCCCCTTGGGGCCATTTTTTTTATTTTTTTTAAGATGGCCGCCAAATTAGCTATATCTCTGCTTTTAAAGTAGATGTTGATGATTTGAAGTGTTTATGACAGTTTTTTGGGGTTCAAAGAATCCAATTATGTACAAATCTAAATCCTGATGCCTTCCTTCACGCAAAAATCCAAAATGGATGGCCGCCATTTTATATAATTAAGCTATGTCCTCAGGTTTTTGAATATGTTTTTGCGGTTTCAAATAATTTTTTTGGTTTAAATTTAAATATCTTGTGGTTTACCTTACCTCAAATCCAAAATGGCCACCAAAATGGCTGCCACTTCGCGCCATTACATATAATTATCTTCTCACTGACAATATACTTTCCTTTTGCAGTCTCCTTCAAGGAAGCTAGGTCAAACTGTCGCATCTATAGGAGGGTTGTTTAAAAAACAATCTCACAAAAGGGATGTTCTAATTACCAAATAGTAGTAATTTTAGTTCTCTTTAGTCTATTCGAAAGAATGACTTGGTGTTATAGGTTAGGGGGTGAACTGAATCAGATGCAATTTCCCCAAACTGCAAAATGAGAACGCAGTACGCCGCTCATATAAACTAATTCGAAATAATGTTTTTTAAAAAAGTTTAGTATAATGCAGTTTTCGTATACTGTTCACATAAACGCAGGATTAATTATAGAGCCTACACACGTCCTCTTGCCATACAATGGCATATAAACATAAGGCCATATATATCCTATTTTTAGACAACCAAAGTACCAGAAATGGGGAACTGGAGTTTGAAATACATATATAAAAGATTATACCATAAATTGGGAGAAATAAAATTGGGTTTGAAAACACCTCAAGATGACTTTCCTATTACCTAATTCAATGTTCCGTCTTTTGTACCCTTCTTTTTTTTTACAAAAGTTCCTCTTTATTTATTTATATCTATTTATTTATTTACTTATTTATATTTATTCTTTATAATTATTTCTGTTCATTTTTAAATTAGTCGCCATTAAGTATATATTTATTTAGAATTGGATCTTGTTGGTTTCGTTCTTAATCCCTCTTTTCCTTGTTTCTGACGTTGAGATAAAGTAAATTATATGTAATTGGCGGCCATTTTGAATTTCACAGCTAAAGGAAACATGGATACTTTATAGATTTAGACTGAAATCATCAACACATCTACTTGAGAAGCCAAGATATAGCTCATTATATGGAATGTCAGCTATTTTGGCTGGCCCATCTTGGATAAAATTTTTTCCCCAAAGGGGATTATGGGGATTTGGATATGTTGTATGATTTAGTGATGTATTCTGCAGGCTGCGCTAAAATCGCTCAATAACAATTTTTTCCACGTAGTAGTGTAATTTCTTCTTCAGGGACTATACTACATGTACAAGCAACAAAACACGACGAGAAAACGCCAGTTATCAATGCACCATGATTCAATTGCTCAAATTGCCATCCCACAGCATATTGCAGTATAAATAAAATAATCCAAAAACTATTCTTTAGTTTTGGAAATAAGTTCACTTTAAACTGTTTGCGAAAGTGAGTTACTGATTTCGAATTTTTGTCGATTGTTTCCTTTCCCAAATTGTTCACAAATAGGACCGGATTTCGCACGCGTTGATTAATAAAAATTCTTATTTCTCGTAGATTGTAATTGTTGTACTTCTCGTCAAGTTGTTTATATTGTCGAGTAATTTCGTGTTCCTTACAAAGGAAAAGCTAATTGTTCCATTTCTTTGAATCGTTACCAACACCTACCCACACCATCTTGGCAAGAGTAACCTGTAATACAAACTAGTCGTTTAGATTTTTGTGGCCCCAAAAATATGTGTGAAATTAACTAAGCTAAAATAGCAGGCGTGGTATAAGATATAGCCTCCAACTCATGTCTACCTGCAACGTTTAAGAATATTAGACACTCGATTTAGTTGACTCTGCAAGCACCATAGTTTTGGTTTAGTTTTTTTTTCGTACACAAATGTTGCCCCAATGTTTTTCCAATACAGAACTTTATGGAGAATCTGAAAATCACGGGAGTGTCATTTTTAAAAATGTTGTTCTTGGGTGTTTTATAGGGGGAAAAATTTGTACAGGGGTAAACAATAAAAGTGTTTAATTGTTTTAAAATATCATACCAATTGTTCGGGCTCATAGGTTTTCTAAAAATGTATAGTTTCCCAATTTCCGACCCATAGGCTCAAGAGAGTTCAAGGTCATTATTTAGAGATGGTCTCGATTTTGTTGAAACTGATTTTTAAATGTTCATTGGGTCATACTAAATAAATAAAATGTATATAGAATTAGTGTTTCACCTTTCAAAGTGAGACTTTTATAGATTGATTATTGGTCTCCCATATACCCCGGGACACGGCCATAATTTGGCCCTCTTATTATCATCAAAACAAACGTCATTGACAACGCAACTTGTATATTTTCTGCTTCTGTACAGTAAGACGAACAATTTGGCACCATTTTAAAAACGAACCGCTGAATCTGAAATTTTACCCCCAGTGTGACTTTGAACCCATTTTGCCTTGTAACTCTTGTTGTATAACCCTCAGGTAGGGCAAACTATACCTTCTGTAATCCTTGAAAGGTACTGAACATGATGGTATACATTAAAACACATTTTCCCCTTTACATTTTGACCACTGTATAAACCTTGCCCCCCAGAATACATCCAAGAACGCATTTTAAAAAATGACACCCATGATTTTCGGAATCCGCATACAATTTGATTTAGAAAAACCTTGGTTGCAAGATTGTATATGAAATTTTCGCAAAAATACAGTTCCACATGTATACTATTTGTTCCGTTGTCGTTGTCTATTGAGCCCAGACTATGGCCAGAGGGGGACTATACTCCGTTTACACCAATCATTATTGTAAATTGAGTCAATAAAGTGGCTATATCTTTAATACTCTTTACCTAAATTAGCTATGAGTGGTCTGGCGAGATAGTGGAAACGAACTGCGGTCACTTAAAAAAATGACGTCTGAATAAAGTTTTGGGCCAAAATGTACGAATTAAGACTATATGGGATGAAAAAATAAATTGCCACAAAATGAGTCAAATCTGAGGAGTATCGCAGTAATAGATGAGATGGAACAAACGAACTGCGATTAATAAAGCAATAACAGTACATTTTTTGAAGAGCGCCCCCAATTTTCCAAATATTTTGAGATTTTGCACAGTTGTATTGGTAATTGGCTAGTAAACTATATAGGCCTACCCGTGAATGGTAGAGCTCGAAACTCTCTATGTGTTGCAAACGAAGGAATTTTGTAATTAGAATAATAACGGAGATCTCCGATAATAATTCAACGGCTGCTGGAAACGTCCTTCCAATATGGAATAACCGGGAAATTGCGCCATGTACGTGTCTACGTTCATCCATTAGCTGTTCCGTCGGTTCAGGCAAGTCAAAATTAGTGGCATCTTTCTTGAGGTGGCACCATTTCATCATGGACGGACATAAACTTAGCATTTCCAGCTCTGCCGTTAAGTACAATTGGGATCCCGATTGTATCTTATTACAAAATCGCTTATTTAATGATAAATACGCATTTTTGAGCATTGTCGTATAGTTAAATAGATAATTACTAACACAACTGTGCACAAATATCAAATTTTGAAAATTGGGGGCACTCTTCAAAAATGTGCTGTTATTGCTTTAAATGGCAAATTAGTCGTTGGTTTAAATTTGTTGTCACCAAAATGTGTGAATTTAGTCTGAATGAGCTAAATTATACTATTAGTAACATACCACACTCAATAAAATGATCAGTATGCTTAGTAATTGTAACTGAAAATTATTAATAGTAAATTCTCAACTCAATGATTTTATAGTACTCAACATATGTAAATAATAAATTCTAAAAATTGTCACAAATACAATTAGGTTTGCGGTAAATTTTACAAAAAATAGTAATAATTACTCATTTTACACTTGTTGTAGTACTTTAATTGTGGTTGTAGTTGTAATTCTTGATACTTTTAATAAAAGTACACCAGACTCAAATCAGTTTATTTAAAAATTCCTGCAACTTGATTAATAATTGGACTAACTTGGTCATTTCTTTGTGTACTTCCAAAATAAATGCAATAAGTAGTGTGATTTTGAGTACATGTTGAAAAGGTACATGTATTATGAGTTGTACTGATTCAAACGTTATGGGTTATCTCAATTAAAATACATGATTTGGAGATAACTTATATATTACTCATTGAAATTACTCAATAAAATTAAATGCAACCCGGTTACACTCAATTTTTATTGAGTAGATAAAGGATTTTAGTGCACCAAAAATAGTCAAATTTGGTTATAGTTTTGCTAATGCATACTTTAATCAGGTATGAGTGGTATCCACAGTATCAGAAGCAACTGGCAACTTTTGAACATAATATTTTTTCGAAGATATCTATTAAATCATAACCAAACAGAAGTTCCTAAATCTTCCAAAGATCATAATTCACCTTTAAATGAACAATCGTCGTGTAAGGTGAATGGGCGTGTGCCATTTGTGTGTATAAGTGCTCGCGCTCTGCGTGTGTGTGTGGTATGTGCGCGCGAGTGCATGTTGTACATGCATGTTTGTGTAACTGCATTTGGTGTGTACGTATGAACGTGCGTACGCGCGTAACGCGAGTACGTGTGTTGTTTTCTCTTCGAACAGACGAATCTCGGTTGGAAAGCCACGTTGAAAGACTGATTGATCGAGAAAGGTTTCGGTTTCTCGTGTAATATGATTGGTTTTCTCATGCCTGGTATTACAATCCTGTCTATCTGAGTTGTTTTGGGCTCTCATTGTCTCTGAAATTGAGATTAAAGGTGTCTGAAAAAATGAAAGTCAACGATATTGGTGGTTTTTCGTAATTTTCCAGGGCCAGAAATTATGAATTTTATTTAGTGCTGGCATTAAAAACATTATATTGTTGGCACAAAAGTGTAAATCTATATTATCAATTTATAGCACACAGATATGCCATTAATATGGGCAGCACCATTAACTAACAACCGGGAAGCTCCGGGAAGCCTAGTTGCCATCAGACGCTGCATTCACTGTCAGAATTAACGACACTATTATTTTTTTCTGTTTGTTCAATCAGACCGAAAATATAAGTTTTTTGCAATCTGTATGTAAAAGAACACTAACAATTTTGAAGAATGTGCGCCCTCAAGATTTCACTTGAATATTTTTGCTGGTTGAAAAGTTTGATATTATATTAGCCCCCACTTGAAATCAGCGTCCGTCTAATTGGGTAAACACAACTAAAGAAAATTATTTATGTATACGATTTTATATTTGGTTTTTTTTTTTACTTTTACCTACTGATTCTCCAGGTAGACAAGGATGCATATTTATTAATTTTCCCTGCATGCGATGGCCAGCAGTGTTGAAAACCCCCATGTGCGCTTAGAAAACCCCACGTGCGCTTTCAAAAACAAATATAAATCGTATAATATACAGGGGCGGATCCAGGATTTCTCAATAGAGGGGGCGCCAAATTTTCAGGGCGCCCACAAAGCTAGATCCACACGGCCACCGACGCCCTGTACCGTCATTCCTAGATATCTACAGGGCGGCCTGTGTGTTAAAAAGTCATTTTATAGATTTACAGTGCGCCCGGCGCTCTATGCGGCGCCCGGCGCCCTGTGCTCTGCCAAAAATAGAGGGGGCGCGCGCCGGGTGCGCCCCCTCTAAATCCGCCCCTGATATATATACCCGGAATGTCTTTAGCCTCTTATTAATGCCACTGTCTGTTTTGAAGTATGTTATTTTTATTTGTATTAAAATATATCTGTATTCTTCCAATGGCCTATTTGAAAGCAAATTGAAGAAATTTCATATTTTGTGAAAATGTGCCAGTGCCGCTTTAAACAAGACGAAACATAGAATTCGGCTTATTTAGGGAGTGTTCATAAATACTGTGGTCAGTCTGATGGGAGGTTGGAAAATATGGGGGGGATAGGTTCCAAAAAGGGAGATACAATTTTTTTAGTCGGTATTGTGGGAACAAAAAATTCTAAGGATATCTTTGCTCCATTCAAACATAACTTTAACAAAGTATCATTAATGCAATTTTAAATTGTGAATATTAATTTTTCTTTAGAAAAAAAAGGGTCTTGAAAATCGAAAATTGCAAGGGTTCCGCGCTTCGCCCCGGACGGGGGCACCCATCCTCTCTGCGGCGTTCACGTTGTGACAACCCACTAAACATTCTTTTTGTCCGGCTAATATTATCTCACATTTGATTGTAGTAAGCTATTGTAAATAATATTCTCCAATAAATTAAACTTGAGATATGAAGCCTTCACGTACATGCGTGTTTTTTATTATGATTTATTAAAAAAACAAAACCTTACACATATTTGCAAATAGGCAATGGTGAAAGGGACGAGGAAGAAAACCATGAAAGCGATCAAATTGATACAGGAGAACACCGTGGGGTATATACGTAAAATAACAAACAAACAAAAAACACACACAAAAATATCATACTAGTAACTACAGAGTATTGCTTCAAACGTTCATTATTAAGACAAATTGTAAAAAGTTTTAAAAAGGTAGTATATTCGCAAAGTGAGACATTCTGTATTTTTGTGCGTGTTAATTCTCGATCAGTTTATTCGTTAGGAAGCGTGGGCTGCTTTTCTGTTTTATTTTTGTGATTAAGAACTGAATTATACTTCAACTGGGACTTAAGAACTACAGAGAGACGCGAAATAGGGGTTTTAAGGGCCCCACCCCCTGTTTGCACGTCCCCATAACCGCAATATAGTCAATTATTACCTTCACCGGTCAGGGCCCCACCTCTGGATAAGGCTGGATCTACCCATGTTCACACCCATAGGGATTCTGTGCATGCCTCTGCAATGTGCTATGTGCTGCTTTTATGTCTCAAGGCATGAGGGGGATCAAACAAATTTAAGGCCCTAAACGGGGATAAAACAAATTTGAATTCTACAATAAAAAGGAGGGATTATTTTTTATGTCCGAAGCTCCAACATTTCCACCCCACCAAAGTATTTATGAACTCTCCTTGAAATCATGAAGGTAAATTGTTGTACATCTGGATATGGAGGGGGCCATGATACCTAATACCTTTCCACCAAGATGCGAAGTTAGTTTTGAAAATACCTTCAGATTTGTTATTTTATTAATTATTGATTTTGTGCAGACCATGCTAATCTGTTTTTGAAACTCGCGGGTTTACATATCATTACATTCAATGACCCAGTCATTTCCCAGGTACTCACACATATTCAAAGCATTAACATAAATGGGTTCCTTCGGCAAAACAGGCATAACATTTGTTAGGAATGATGGATTTCGGCGATTCTTTTTTTCTAATGAGCGGAAGAACATGCTTGTTTCGAATATCTAAAACTTTTCTATCAAGCTCAATTAGGTTTTTTGATAAAATATAATCAATCACGGTCCTATTCTTTTTGACTCACACTGTATACTCATAATATTAAATTGGGATGTCATAATTCAATAGGGATATTTAACATAGGTTTATTTTGTAGACTTCGGTAAAACTAAGGGCAAAGTAGAAGAAGTTATGATCACCACTGGATCTCTGAATATCACTTTAAGGCATAACACAAGACTTACATTAAGGCATGTAAAAGACTTGCATCAAGGCATATAAGAATTAAACTACGGCATATACGGTGGCGGAGGAGCCTGTTCGAAGGTAGGTCGGTTGATGTACTGAACCTAGTAACAGAGAACAATCACAATTGGGTAAAAGTTGGGTAAAAGTTGTTATACAGGTATAAAGTTGAAAACATCCGACAGAAACCAACCTGATTGTTCTGAAAAAGAATATACTGGATTCTTAAAGGGATAAGCATTGATCTGCTAATCCTTAACATCGAAGAAAAATCATCGAAATCCATGTACTGGTATTTTGTTACTGGTATGTATATATATGCTAACATAACCTGTCAATTAAGGGGTTGGCTTGCAACCTGTGTATTACAGACAAGACAGTGCATTTGATTTGATTCTGCACTTTTTATGGGTATTCCAACGTTTATCTAGCTATATCCCTAACCCTAACGTCCCCAGAGGAAAATCTGACAATCACCGCAAAAAGTGAGGTAGCGGTATTTTTCTTGTCAGATCTAGGAGCAATTTCCCATTAATCCAAGGCAGGGGTCCGCTCCATGATTTTGTTGTCAGGTGGGTTTTGAAGCGATTAAAGGCACTATCAGTGATATGCTGTACCAGAAAATCGAAAAAAAACCCATTAACAATCTGATTTTTGCATGTTTGTAACAAGTTTAGGTATCCTAACATACCTCACAAGTTATAGGACCAAAATCAACCTAATAAGGACAAAGTCAGGTATTTTAGTCATTACAATCCGTACGTACACTTACTACAACACATAATTCAATGGGGATTCATATCTTAGGACACTGCTGTTATCTTCCCTTTCTATCATTTTTTGTTGATAACGTATGAGAATTCTACAGACTTATTCTTCACCTTTAAGCTATTCCTGCAAGTTTCAAATATTTGACTCTTTTGGGTGAATCACTGATAGTGTTTTAAAAGCCACTATCAGCGATTTTTTTCACCATGTAAACAAATCGTAACCCCTATTTTTCATCGAAGTCGATGTTTTGCACTGTTTTATTGGAAAGTGTTGTAGTAAAGACCTGCAAAGTGGCTCTTAGAGTAAAAATGCCCTATTTGTCTCATTGAATTACGCATTTTTAGTGCTTGGTTAAACATAAAAGTCGGGATCCGACTTTTTTAAGGTCTACAAACAAGTGTAACTGGCAATCTTCAAGACCGCCTTTTTAAAATGCCTTCGAGTCGTTTGTTTTCACAAAGAACTAACTAAAGGGGGTTGATATGACCTAACACTATAGCTTTTAGAGACTGAATCGGCATTTTAAATTGGAAAAAAAATGACTGGTAGTGACTTTAAGGGACGATTAGGGGATATATTTTGAGTCCTCAACGTTTGCCCGCTCATTGCTCAACTTTAAACGATAGGAAGGGAAAACTGCGAAAAAAATGGTTAGAACACTTACAACCGCGACTTGTGATGACATACGACGATAGATGCCATGACAGCAATACACAGCCGAGACGATGGCAACGATCATCTCGACGAAGCTACGAATCTTCTCCCCGTGCATTGCACGAGAAATGTTGAGATTTATGAAACAAAAAATGTAGAGTAGAAAAGGTGACATGTATACTTGACAACTTAAAAGAATTTTGAGACTTCTTCTTCTTGTACTTCAAATTTGATGACACATAGAGTGTCTTTTGCCGCCTTCTTAGAATGGACTTTCCAATTACATTTGCGAAGAAGTGGATACGTTAACGTATAATTCTCGTAACGGGAAAGGGATAATTCCGGTGTAGAAGTCCATCGGACTCACATTCCACCTACAACGATAAAAAATAGGGCACTAGATTCACGCAACATTAGTTTCACCCTTTATTCCGTTATCATGTGTACCCCGTACTATTGCTTCCGCCGGAGTACCTGTATCTATGCCTTTCACACCGGTATACAAAATTTTTAAACAAATTACAGGTGCAACGAGAGATTTTGAGACATCCATGTAAGGTTCATATGTAGTGATTCATATAGATAGACACTCAAATGATTTCTTACTTTGTATTTTGGTACAGTATTGTCTTAAAAGTGAAAACAAAGGTGATTTTATATGCTTGTATTTTCAATAGACACCTCTGCTGAAATTTCGTATTTGCTCCTATACAAAAATAGAAATTTCATATCTCACAATTTTTGTCCAAAGAAACAGTTCTCAGCTTAATCCTTACAGATGGGGATATTGTGATATAAGCTTACACCAGTGCCAAAATCAGAATTTCACATTTTTTCGACCACCTCTTATTTGAAATCTCTCGTTGCAGCACCTTTAAAAATGGGCAAAAGTTAAAGGTGCATGAGAGATTGCAAATTCATCCATATTTTCTGTCAAATGTAGTGATTTCATATAGATTAGGCACTCACTAGATTCCTACCTTTTATTTGTCTTCAGAAAACATCTTAAAATGAACAAAAGTGATTGTATATGCCTAAAATGATTTCAATAGAAAACATAGCTGAATTTCCTATATGCTCCTTTAGGAATTAGAAATTTTATTTTTGTACCAAAGAAATAGTTCTCACCTTAATCCTTTCAGATGGGGATATATTTTTGATAGAAAGCTTTACACCAGTGCAAAAATCAGAATTTTCATATTTTAGGGACTCCTGTTATTTGATAATCTCTCATTCAACACCTTTAAAAAGGAGAAGCAATAAAAAAGGTTCAAGTAGAATAAATAGAAATAAATATGTGATGCAACGCGCAATTAATCTGCCATAACAAAATTTTGCACGCCCAATTTGAGAGAATACAACATGTTCAATATTGTCATCATTCTCGGGTATTAAAGGGACACGGTGGGTTGAAAAACTAAGACATAATGAAATGAACCCTTATTGAAATCACTTCCAAAAACTTACAAACAATTTGGGTGTTTAAATTTTGTATTATAAAGGGAAAAGTAACTAATATAATTTTCCTTCAAAGCGTCACTTCTCAGCGAAGGATGCTAGACATTAACTGCCACATTTTATCAAACTTGAAAGCCTTCAGTCATCAGCTCCACACCATTCGCTATTGTATATGTGGCACCCGCTACTCCACCTTTCACTTGTTAGATCAATATTTTACTACAAGCCTGAAGTACAATGTATAAATGCTTTTGAATTGTGTCACAAAGCATGCTCGATACACTGCAAATTCTCGCAGGGATGTCAAGAGCTTGATATCCGTGGCAGGACTGCCACAGACTCTTGCTGTTTTTAAACTGTTTTTATTACAGAATGTAAACATCCAAACTGTTTTTATATTTGTGGAAGTGGTTTCATTAAGGGTCCTTCCATATTCTGAATTTTTTTTCATGCCATGTGCCCATTATATTTTTTGCAAACATTTAGTTTCTTGAATAGACGTAAAAACAATATCAAGGAGGAGTTAGGTCTTTAAGCTATGTTTTCAAACATTAACAATCACGTATTAGGTGTCATTTGCAATAACTCTTTCAATTCATAATTATTTTACTAAAGAAAAAGTTACAAATATTTTGGAATGTCTTTTGCATTTAACAATTTTAAAAATGAACAAAACGCTAAACTAAAGCGCATAAACCACAATTACCTATGAAAACATAATTTGCAAGATTCGATAGATTTGACAGAAGGCAATAAACATAAAAGAGTTAGCAATTTCCAAAAGTTCAGTGTGAGTTCTTTAATTACAAATCAATTTTTATAAAATAATAGCAGAGTAAGGTGGTGGACTTCTTATCCACATTGTTACTTTCATAAGGCGTT
Source organism: Ophioderma brevispina (assembly GCA_023653785.1). NCBI lineage: Eukaryota > Metazoa > Echinodermata > Ophiuroidea > Amphilepidida > Ophiodermatidae > Ophioderma > Ophioderma brevispina. The sequence goes on from JAMKCH010041763.1 coordinate 15,835, forward strand.
TATTTACGCGCTTTATTTTGTAGATTTTTGTTAAAATCCCAACACTTTATAACGCAAAGAAGGGGCATTTTCCCAAAGAGAGTCACATGCCTTTTCTTACTCACTATTGGTGTCAAATGTTCCAACTGTAGGCTCTCGCAAATCAGGGTAACGCGATCTCACGTCTGGCTATCACACATGCACTGGACACTATAAACGGAAAGAAATATTGCGAAATATTCAAAACAAGTAAACAAAAACATACCACACAATAACACAGAACAACCCACTGAGTCTCATATAGTAACGTAGAAAGTACTGGAAGTTGAAGACGATTCAACGTTGTTGCCACGCTGGTGTACCATTTGTGAATCCGAAAATCGTTATAATCATCCAATGGAGTGCATGTATCGTTCGTTCCGCTGCCCAAAACTCTCGTATATGACCTGACCAGCAGCACAGACTGCAGCATTACCTTTACCTACATCACTAGGTGAGCCCAGATCTTGATACATAACAATAAATTACTTGGTTTTTGGGGTTGGGGGTTAAAAATTGACACCTTTAAATTTGCGATGTTATCCAAATCCAGTGCACCTATACACATAATCAATGATGCACTTAATGTCTTTAAAATAATAATAATAATCATCATCATCTTGTATAGCGCCTAATGCAGAGGCTCCTTCAAACACTAGCAATTATATACCATTATTAACACGACAGATACATAACAATTAGATAAAATGAATGTGAAAATACTATGATATACATCAATTAGACACACATTTTCAGAATAACTTAAGAGAATAATGTAATTAGAATTCAAACTTATATATGGTGACCAAGAGATAGAAGAGAACGAACAACCCAGTTGCCTCCCATATAAGAACATACATCCGGTCTAAAAAAAAATGGTACAATCAAAAACCGTTTGTTTTCAATATTATTTCTCAAATACATAAGCCGTATTGTACATCACATGCAGATAATACCAGGCTTTCCAGATTTTTTGTTTCATCTCATTTGCCTTGTTCAATCGGGGGAGAGATAACTCTAGTTTACTGAGCTGCGGAACACAAAAATCTGAGTTTGTGCCACTTTCCTGGTTGATTGAAAACGGTGAATGAATTTGTTTAACATAATTCTGCACACTGAGCAGATATGAAAATCGTTAAAAAGATGAACTTCAATAAGAAACTCTAAAAGTTACTTAATGTGGAAGTATGATCAGTAAGTTCTGGCTTTAAGATAGTGAATAACATTCGACATACTGTTCTTGTAAGAAAGAGAACATGAGCGTAAGCCGGCGTACCACAAACCTTGAGGAGAGAGTTTTTATGGTCTTGAGTCTCATGAAAGCAAATTCCTACCAACATTTTGATACTTTGCTTCCAATTCAATTTTATTGTACTTCAATAATAGTAAATGCACCAAGATAGTGCAATATTCTTAACCATTCTTTGGTTTGGATGTTTATTTTGGTTGCAATTACATTCCTTCTGGCAATGATTTTAACAGATACAATTTTGAAATAACTTCACTTCCATTTCTGACGTGCAATAAAGATTGTAATTGTTGATTAATTTATGAAAAGAAGATTAGTTTCATTGAACTGATTATGTTGACTCTTAAAACTTGCCGATAAACTAGACTTCTTTTTTTTACTTTAATCTGTGTTTTGTTTCGCTTGTCAAGTTGCATCTCTTTTGTTTTTGAGGTTTAAGACGATGGCATAACTGGGCGAAGCAACTCTGCCCATGCTAAAGTGGCACAAAAGTCGATGTTGGTGCATCGCATTAAATTGATTCTATCTCTGGATTGACAAAAGCAAATTTGATGAAACCAAACACCATTGGAACGCCTGGTCTTTGTTCTTTAATATTATGCCAAGTAAGAAATGACTTATTTTGAATTTCATAGTTAACCATTTTTTTCTGATTGGTACCATTTTTTTTTTTTGTAGACAGGCTGTATTATGGAATACACCTGAATCGTCAGCATTGCGCGGTGCTTCAGCTGACGATGGACTAACAGAATCGCCATAATCATGGTTGGCTAGGGTTACTAGTGCTCTTTGATATGAGAGCGCAAGTAGCCTACAACATTTCTGTCTTCTTATCAGCTTGTTGGATTACATCAGGACGTATGTCTGCAATGGCATGTTTCAATCCTTTTTATGGCTGTTAACGATCCGAGGATGGAAAGTCAGTAGAACTGGGTTTCATCAGCATAACACAATTGAACACAATGGGCAGTGATGATATCATATAATGGGGACCTGAACAAAATGAATGCAATTTTGTCCAGTAACAGAGCCCTTTGGGACTCCACAAATCTACCCGACACTTAGTTTTTGGTTTGTCCAATGAACCTTTTTCTTATGTGTTCTACAGACTTACCCCCAAAACACTATACATAAAAGATTTTTTTTGTCTAAAACTTATCTCAAATGGACGTCAATTGTTCTTTTTGGAATGTCCCCACTTTTCATGAGATTTTAGCTGGTGTATTTGGGAGGCTGTTCATAGAAGTTATGGCCAATTATCCAGGACACTTGAAAAACCGTCGGTTCCAGTTTCGACTATCCTATATCAACAGAGTTGCCATTGAAAATCAACTTTTAAGACATTTTTTATTAACAATTAAAGTAAAACATAGGCTGAATAAATGTGCTGCTCCTGTAATATAACATAATGTCCACAAGCGCCAATAAAAATACATGTAGGATTGTAAAATTCAATTCTCATCTTCAATTGATTTCTTCTATGTAAACAAATCGCGCCACTATTTTGCCCAAATTCATTTTTGCACTGTTTGGATTGGAAAATTGTTGTAAAAAATGACGATTTAATATGGAATGTTTTAACTTTTTTCCAGGTCTAAAAAAGTCGTAAAAGACACTTTAATCCGCTTTATATGTTTAGTGTTTTTTTTTTTTCAAAGAACGTAATATAAGGTGTTACTATGGCCTCAACATCGCAATTTCATGACAAAATTGGAATCTTTGGAATTTGGAAAAATATGACTGTTTGTGGCTTTCAGTAATTATAATCCACTACAACTACTCAAATTCTTACCACGCTCAATTGATATTCTTCCGTGTTCTCTCTACGCCCTCTCGTCTTGCACTCTGCCAATCCCCTCCTACCACACCTGCCATTGAGTAGAACTGTGGTTTGAATTATTGAAGTTACAAAAGAAGTGAGTAATATAGTTAAGTTCTTTGAGCACTGTAGAATCCATATGGGTATACGATGGTAACAAACGAACCTTTTTCGATTTCCTATTATAATAAGTATATGTGTTTGAGACATGTGATTTCATTTTTTTTATGTCAGCATATGATCAAGAGTTACGCTGACAACGGGCACCACAGATAGCACGCCGTGTTTCCAGGACAGTCCATTGTTTCTCGACAACAGGAATTATACCCTATCGGATAGTACAGTTGCGAGGTCTTTGTCATGGATCATCTGGCCGCTCGCGTTCAGATGCACCATGGGGAAGAGCGGATCAATTGATTTTTTCATGGTCCTACTGAGATTTGAACTTAGAACCTCTGCACCATAGGCAAAGACCTTAACCACTGTGCCACGCTCCTCCACAAATTTTTCAGTACATTTCATTTAAAGGAATGCCATATGTATATTGTACCGACTCACGTAATGCCCTCGGTTACACGTACCTATGAGACGAATACTGGCGAGTGATTCGTCATGAAAGTGTTTTGTATTCGCGCGTGAATACGCAGTGCACGCGGCATGAAGGTTGTTTTTTTTTTAACGGGGATACTTTGTCTTTGAATTTCATATACTTCGAAATAGGAAATATTTTTTCAGTGAGTATAACGATAAATATCATAAAATAGGAATGAGTGAGTAAAAGATTGTATTTGTTGTTTTACTCATCAAATATCGTATCATCGAATGAGTACTCATAAAAATTGGTATCGCAGTGTGTATATATAGGCCTACTGCTGCGGTAAAAGCAGGCCTACTCAAAGTATTGGACTGCCCATTCAATATGACACGATATTGGATATGCAAAACTTTGCATATTGTTTATACCCTAATTGATGATAAAATGTATAATACAAAATAATATGAAGTTTTGCAGCTTTACAAAATTCCCTTCTTGGCAAGAGTTTCATATGTACCCCCTTTGAGTTCTACATGTAATATGTTTTACTTCTAGCCTTAGGGTTAAGGTATTTGTTAGTGTAAGGCCATAAATAAAAAAAATTGTTTCCTGTATCATTTTAAAAGGGATACATATGGAACTCTTTCCAACTTCTTACATCCATGGAGCACAATTTGAACTAAAATTTGCAACTTACGCAAATTGCTCCCCATAGAGGCCACGCAGACACCGCAAATACATCATAGCGTTCGCTTCCACTTAAAGTGCAAAGAAAGGGATCCCGGCTGATGGTACATGAGGCTACGAGAAGGGCTATAAGGCCAAATGTTGTCGACAAAACCGCACATGTAAGTTGAATCACTCCCGTCAGTCTAATTGCTATGGTTTTAAAATGCCTGTTTGAAGTAGTTGAATTCTGATCCAGAGTTTCATAGGGTACTTCTGATGGACTGAAGCAGTACTGAAATGGCGGCATGACAGTTGACGGCAGTGGATGTTGAACGGCCATGTTTGTGGCCCTGCGGTACACTACAATTAATACAAATAACACATGAATAAACTAATTACAATTGCGTCAAAAAGGAATTCGTCTCTGAGCAACCTTCTCTTGAAATTAATAAACCAATGTTTCCGCATTATCGAACAGGAAGTGCATTAAATTTAAGAACAAGTCCATGAAGAACCAATTTATAGATTCGAAATTTAAAAAGAGAGAGGACTTACCAAGTAGATATAGTTGTTGGAAATTAACTAGGGTGTCTTGCTACATCGATGAATTGTTAATTCGGCAATTTGTGTCGTTATAATCTAACAACGGCCCAGATTTGTCAAATCTCATTCAAATATAAATACAAATATAAATTGTATAGGAAAGTGTACCACAAAGTACAATTTTTGTTATGATGGTGTTTTTGTGTGGTGCGTAGTTGTAATTCAGGCGTTACGGTCATTGCACAGAATATCTTTTTATTTAATCGCTGGAGCGAGCCTTTCTTTTGTTAAAGTGCCCACGTACAACTATATATGTATTCCACTTTGTATAGCCACTCTACTCGGTGCCTGTTATGTAGAGGTTGACGTCATCCTGGATTACGCTCTAGACGTGAGTTCGAAGCTTTTCGAATGTGCATATGTGTCGCACTTTATAGCTGTAATCCGAAGTCAGCGCGTGCATTTCGAGGGGGGTAAGTTTACCAAATTACGGTTAATTTTCTTTATCGACCATTACACGATATGAGGACTTTACCTTTACCAAGGCGCCATCATTCCCTGTTTAGATGTAGACCACTCATCAATCGTTCACTTTCTTCTATCTGTTGTCTTAAAGTCACTATCAGTAATTTGTCCGAAATCAAAATGCCCCATTTTGCGGTCTTAAATTGCTGGGTTAGATCATATAGAACACCTGCATTACAGAATTCATTTGTGAAAAACAGGACACAAACCATTTTAAAGCGGTCTGTTTTGTTGCTCACGACTTATTATTACAGAGGCGGACTGGGTAGTCAATCCGGCCGTGGAAAATGGCCTTGACCGGCCCATGAGCAAATTATGAACACCATAGTTACTATATGTAATACAAACCCACCAAAAAGAACAAAAAAAATACAACATATTTTTTTATAACCAACAAAACAAGTAGAAATCGCGGTTCTCCGCTTTCGCGCACTCAATATTCGTGGAATATAACCCATGGGCCGCCTCGACCAATACATTGGAAATACCAGGTTTCATCAGAGTCCGACATTGGGTTATAGCAGAATTTATGTTATCAGCCAATCAGAACAAACCGCGGAAAACAAAATATGCATATTACCTCATTATTATCTACATTTAGCAATGCGAGAATGGATGGGTAATACCGGGGGGCAATTATAAACCAATCAAGTCCATCAAAAAGACATTGGATTCTGGCAGTTAAAGTTACCTTTGTAGTATTAGCCATAGAAAATAATATGGAAAGTAGCATCATACACATTTTATGAATTTGGAAGTTGGGTTCTGGTAGAGGTTCACCTTTTTTAGTTATTGGCCAATCAGAATAGCTCTGCTAATAAGCATTAATATGCTTGCATGGGAATACTTGGATCCATACCACACCAATACCAAGTCTCATCAAATTCGGCCATTGGATTTTTGGCAGAAGCTTGACCTTTGTAGTTATTAGCCAATTAGAACAAACATGACAAAATGAGCTCATTGTAATACTGCAAAATTTAGGAACATCAGATTGAATGGAATAACACTTGTGTCCAGTTTTATTGAATTCCGACATAAGGTTTCCTGATAGAGGTTCCCTTTTTTAGTTGTGCTTATTAATATAGCACAAGGCACCCAAACCACTCCATCTATCTTTCTGGCACAAGATTCGTACTTCAGATAGTAGGTTCAATTCAGTTGATTTTCAACACAATATATTGTAGCTGGAGTCTCAGCCCTACCATTACATCAAGGGTACAGTGATGCACAGTTTCTTTGTCTTAATAGGGGCTGGGACCGGATGATGCCATTTCAAAGGCACTGGGTCGCTGGTATAAATTCAGTCCTCTATGAGTGGTAGTCTAAACGGAATAAAGTGAACCTTATCCGCATACACATTGTTTAGACTGCCTAAATTTATCAGCGTCACCACTGACCCATGACAATAAGCTGAGTTAGATAACTTCAGACACCCTATTGTTGTTCATATTCCGATTGACCTCCCACCCCGGCACAATAAAATTCAAGGAAATCGCTTATTCGCTGCGCCCAAACAAGAGGCGCACAATTTCCCCCCAATAAAAAAGTACTTGAAAGATGGAATTCAAAAGACAACTTAAATAAACTGGTATAGATAGAGAAGGACAGCTCCAACTCTAGATCTCTACCCTGCAATCCATTTCAGGCCTTATACGGGGCTGCCCCCGGCCCAACAGCTATGCGAAATTTCTCAGATATCAATGAAAGTCCAGCAAAATCGTAAAGGCTTCGACCCATTATCTAAAGTGTCGGCTTCGTTGCTCCAAGGAGTGCTGCCGGCACAACACTTATTAACTTTTACACGGCCTCCTGAAAAGGTAGGTTGAAATTGCTTCATAGGATCGATAGATTTTTTTTACCAACATCTTTGACGTTTTTGCTCGCCATCATCTTTTTTTCTTCTGTTTTTCTTTTCCGTCCTTTTACTCGACCGGCCCAAAGTGGCACAATCCAGCGGCCCATGTGCAATTCCACAGCGGTATATCGGCAGTCCGCCTATGATTATTAAAACAATACTAGACATCGTCATTTCTTGATAAATAGGCGTGTTAAGTTAACCACTTACAGGGGGTCTGTATACTACCAATCATTTCGCAAGACAAAAAGTGTAAAAAAAAATAGGACTTTGATGAAAAATAGGGGGGGGGGGTGCGATTTGTTACATTTTTAAGAAATCGCGATATAGTTAATCGCAACATTCTATGTAGCATCCAAATTTCCGTTTTTACTTTCTTCTTTTTTCGTGCGGCGCATTCCTGGTTGCATTGTTGTTTTATATTTCGCTTGTTCTCTCTCCGTGCTCCAAGCTCCATATCTGTCCATCTCCATTTTGCTTCCTTGAATTTTGTGTAGAACGTCTTTCACTTTTGTTGTTGTTGTGTTATTGTTTGTTTTTTCGGATTCCTTGTTGGTACTTAGTGTGAAATGTAATGTGTAGCATTCTTATTTCCATTGCTCTTTGGGTTGTCATTAATTCTTTCATTTATTTTTTGTTGGACCATGTTAAAAACCATACCGTTAGAGGAAAGGTAGAACGCATTGATGTAATACTTCGTTACTCTCCTCCTCAATGTATTGACAATTTGTCACACAGGTGTCTTCAAAAACTCCAAAGCAGCCCAGCCAGACTTGATTATGATCATAAATTCCTCTTCAGTGTGCCTCCATCTTCACTGTTTTCCCAAGGAGTAAGATATTTATAGCTTTTACTTTTCCAATCTGTTCATTTTCAATTTCAAAGGACTCGTTAGTTTCAAACTTTGCCATGTACTTAGTTTTTCCTTTGGTATCTTTGCCCGCCACCTTCGTAATTTTAAAACTGTCAGCTGTGATTTTAATGTACTTTGTGTTATACCACGTATGTAACTATAACAAACTATAATTACAACGAAAGCAAGAGCGATTTCAAATTGTACTTGAATTTTACCTGGGCACCAAGACTCTTTTGGTCATTTGTCAGTTAGATTCTAGTTTTCAAATGTGTCAATTTCTTTTTATCTTTGAATTCTAGAAATTGACCCTGTTGCTTAGGCTTTGTGGTGTTCACCCTCTTTGGTATTCAAGACTTAGTTCTTTTCATTTGAACTTCAATTTCAGCTTTACCTATTTGTGCTTCTAATTCTGCCTTTTGTTTTTGTAACTCAAATTACGCTCCGAATACGGAAGAGAAAATAAGGATGGTAAAATGTCCTGACACTTTTGTTTTTCGTGCGGTTTAGCGTGAAGTAGTTTTCAAGAGATTTATTAAACGGTAGTGGGTGATATAGAATGTGCTATGTGTCATATTGGATGGATGTAGGGTTTGGGTGGGTAATTTCGGAGTTGTTGTAATCACACTAATTTGCATAAAACATTTTGCTTTATGAAAAAAAAACGTTGTTTTTCTAAGGAACAATACGGAATATTTCGATTTACGGAGTAGTAAAAACTGACGATGTTTAACCCAGTGAACAAGTAAAATAACCTTCCCTGGACACTCTCTATGTTGGGATTGGTGTTCTTTAAAGATGCAAAATGATTAGTGTGCAATCAGGGTTCATTTCTTTGCCCATTCTATATCGAGGACAACCTGGACAATGTTGTGGCTATTGTACTGTGGGTGACAGATCAAATAAACAAGAATAGTCTTTTTTAAAAATACAACCATCGCTTAGCGAGGATGTTTTGTACGTAATAGTAGTTTATGTTGTAAATACTTGAGATATAGGAAAACCTCTTGTATTCGAGAGATTATATAACCACAGTACATATATTTCATGCATCAACCATACTACCTTTAATTTTGAAATACCACGGGTTTGGAATAGTCCATCTAGAAGGACCCTCGTTCCTCATTGTGTCCATCCCCCCTGTGACCTAGCCACCGAGCGCGGAGCGCGAGGTCTCGCGCTACGCGCTCGGTGGCTAGGTCAGTGGGAAAACGAGAGTCCTTCTAGATGGACTAGTTTGGAAACGCCAGCCTTTATGCAGCCATATCCATTTCATAGGTGAGTACCCCCTGTTATGATTGTTCTGCAATGTAGATCATTGTGGGTAGTTTATCAATCAATTAGATTCTAAATATTTAACCACAGTCCATTGCACCGCGATTACAAAATTCAAACTTACAGGAAACAGGTTTTAAAACAACGCTTGTTACTATGAGCCAATGAAGTATTAACTCCTATGGCACAGTTCAATAGCTTCCATTCACAAGTGTATTTAGAAAACACCCCCTGAGTTTTGTGGCATGATACCTAGAATACACAAGATCAGTTCATGTCAGTGCATGTACAAGTACAACCCACTGAACTGTGCCCTTGGTTGATGAGCATATTGTAAATCATAGTGTATGTTATCTGGGCATTGTACACATAATGGTACTCTCAAGACCATGGTGTTAGCTCATCCATTATGTCAATGAACTGAGAAGTTATCCACTGTGATGGGTGGCTGTCATCCAATCAAAAGTTTTGTTTCTAGCTGCTTAGGAAATGTAAATGTAAATACCACGTCCTTAATTCTTAAAGTAATTGGAACCAGAGGACTTTGTACTGCTACATGAGACAACCACCCAACTCTGTGCATGACTGCGATATTCTGCCAATCATTTGCTTGCTGCACATATGTTAGGGTAACTTGCAATGTTGTGGCTTTTTATCCACTCCGACTTTATACCATCTTCGATGGAAAAATACCTGAAATGTAACAATATTAAACTGAAATTGCAGTGAACCATTTGTCAAGTTCAGTTACAAGTGAATTGATATGACTTCTGTGGGCACTGGGCACAATAAATAAAACTGAAGATATTTTAGTGTTATTCAGACTGAAGAGTGTCAACATAAGTTTCCTTGAAATTGCACAGTGCAAGATCCCTAATACGGTATTAAGCAGAATTAGGAACGTATATAAATGAGAACGCATTCAAATGCGTGGTGTACGTAAGAGAACATAATTTTCGATATCACTGAAGTTCGAAGCCTCAGTTTCAGATAAACAGATGATAGAAGATGTCTGATTGAAGATATATAAGTATGAACATTTTCAAAAATGTTTGTTAAAACTCCATGAATTCAATGAAGAATGGAAACAATATTGTTACACCATAATGTCGGGTAATATTATTTTATTATCATTATTATTATTATTGAGACCAAAATTGTTGTTATTGAAAAGAGGTTGATGTATGATTGAAGCTTGAGATATAGAAGTATATATGAACACCTTCAAAGTGTTTGTTCAAATTCCAAGAATTCAATGACGAATGGAAAATCATCTTTTCACCAAAAGACTTGTACCTTGTACTTGCGGAATTGTACAGAATTGTTGACTCTACTATGGAAGCATTAATCGCCTGTAATAGCCTGCAATGGTTATTTCCCATCGGTTAGGTATATAGGTCGGTTATTAGGTATAGCTACAGTCTTTTGAATAAGTAATCGGTTTTGTGCTATATATGTCCACCAATTCCCATTAAAAGGGTAATTTCGTGATCTTTTTATATCATCTGAACCTTTGGCCTTAGCAATCCATGGGTACCTTATCTTACGTGCAAATTCGGTCGTAACTATAAGAAATTCGCAAGTTTGTATTTTCTGTCCGTAAACGGAAAGATATAGCACAGTGGCCTATGGGACCGTGGGAAACAAGCAAATGCTCATAACACAAAACCGCAAGGTCGGAATCAACTATAGTCTGATTTTTTATTCCTGTCAGTAAACGCATATTGTCGATGGTACGAACACATCTGGAGGGGATGTGTTGAGGTCAAAACTAAAAAGCCGTGTTAACAGCTGAAATGCTCAACTTTGTTCAGCAGAATAAGATGCTTTAAACCCAATTTACATGAACCCTTTTAGTATCGAATATGTAAAGGCTTCATACCAGATTCAATTGAATAGATTGTCGTACAATCTGAGACATGCAATCGATTCTTTTGTTTGGAGACAATCAAAGAAGGGATAACGTGTCAGGAAAATCGAGGCCGGGTGAACCTCTTAATCTGAGTTCGTTATGGTGACCAAACAAACTTGTAGTAACTGAGATATATATATATACGATTGGAACAAAGACTCAAACATATTTCTGGATGGCAACAGGACGACTAAATGAAAACCAGCGTAAAAGAGGCTAAAGTATTAGTTTTCTTAATATTCCTTAGTGACGAAAAATACTGAAAGAAGGAAAATGCATGCAAGCAGTTGTTGATATAGAAAAATCACACTGGAAAAACAACAACATATGTAGTAATGAAGTTCCTGATGTGGTTGTAAAAATGGTGGCGGATTCTGATAGTGGAGATTCTCCCTCTTCCAGCAATAATGACAAATAAATTTTGGCGAGTAATAATTACTTATTCCTATCATTTTCTTTTCTTATGTTGAATGCCTTCAGTTGTTCAGTTTGATGTTTGCGAATTTTATTCAGTGCATTTGCCTTGCATTATTTTCTTCGTGAGAAAAGGGACATTTGTTAATTATGGCCTTAATCTGAGCCGACATTCGTCACATTAGAATATCTATTGAATTTTTTTTTAGGGTTGTGGGGGTAAAGCTACACCCTCTCGGACGAATTGGGAATCGTCGACAAGTTCCCAAAAACTTTTAATGAACTGACCGGATAAAAAATCCTACTATAAATTATTGTGGGAAATAAGCTTTTCTCAATGAAATCTATAGTAAACCAAACAGAAGGGGCTGGAGTCACGAAATGCACCTATAAAGGGAAAAGCAGCAATAATGTGCGAGAAACAAAAAATGTGGAAATGCAATTTTAGCTTGTAAATCAAAGATGACTATGTACAATCAGTCAGCAAAGCAAATCAATGCCCAAAATTATAGCAGTCTATGTTTATGTTGATTTTGTGGTGTATCTTGATGATGTAAAAACATTGATAATGGATAATAGGTATTTAAAACAGTTGTGGAGGTCATTCGTGCTAAAAAGTAACTATATACATTTTTGTAGGTGCTAAACAACGTGAAATTATTCTGCATTCAGTAAATAGACGGATTTGATTGGATACTGATATTTGCTTCATTGGGGGGGGGGGGGGTAGGGGGTGCAATCACATATGAAATGGATATGGGTTGTAAGGCTGGCGCTTCGAAAAACCAGGCCATTCGTGACAGACGAGGTCTTTGTTATTCCATTGTTGCTCTTTCACCCATTAATCATTCTTTCGACCATTATGTCCTACAGGACACACAGCTCAGTACTTTCTTATTTAATATATAATGCATGTCAAGAGCTTCGCACTTCGATCTTCGCCCTCACCTCTGCAAAATGGCACGGCAGTCGAGAATAAGTACGATGATCCGTATGGAAGTAGTGCTCCTGATAGGAAATGCCCTAATTATCTGGAACATCGGGTTGTGGAGAAATCCTTGTGAATATCAGCTAGTGCAGAAGGTAATACGAGTATGGGAAGAGAAAGCCTGTGGTGTGGTTTTATCCCTGGGTAGGTGCTATATTTTAATTTTAATTCTAGTCAATGACTTCTTTTGTGATATTAAGATTTGTATACAGGAGGGCCGTCGCTAGACATTTTGTCAGGGGGGGTGTCAACTGAAAAAAAATTATTGCTGCAGTAAGAGTACTTTAAAGCGTAGTGAGCGTTAGTCTTTGTCAAAGACTCGGTTTTAAAACCATGCAACTAACGGCATGCGGTTGGGGGCCCACTTCCTAAGTTATAGATGCCCTCAGAGAATTTCTTGTGATCGTTCGACCAAAATGACACACCACAAGTGCCTTGACACAAGATCGCAAACGGAAAAGCCTTAAACGGGTAGGGTCCTGCCAGGGGCTCGGCTGAAGGGCCCTTGGTAGGGTGCAGGGGGCAGAGTCCCTGCCGGGGGGGACCAGTGGCGGAGCCCCCGTAGCTCTTGGATTTTTGAGCTGGTTCAGAACTTCAAGATGGCCACTTTTTTTGAGGGGTAAATAGTAATCAATTCAAAGAAAAAATGGTTTCCAAAATTTGCTCACTGCGACGGGCAAGGCCCAAAGGGGACAACTTACACATAGCGAAGCTTTTAAGTCTTTAAAGCGGTGGTGATATGTAGGAGCAGAAGCCCTGCCGGGGGTCCAGGGGCGAAGCCCCCGGAAGCTCATGATTGAGTATTCAGGAACCTTCAAGGATTACCTTTTTTGAGGGGTAAATATTAATTAATTCAAAAGTTCTAACTTTGTAACTGAGACGGGCAGTATAAGCTTGTACTGCTTAAGGCTAACTACATATAGCGAGCGCCAATGTCTTTAACGGGGGGGGTGCAAGAGCCGAGTACCTGCCGGGGTCCAGGGGCGGAGCCCCCAGAAGCTCTTGGATTTTAGCTATTAAGACTTGAAGGGTAAAGTATGGTAATTAATTCAAATGAAAGAATGGGCACTTAACCCAACCGACGGTCAGAAGACCTTTAAGTTATGCATGAGCTGGGAGTTAGGGAACGAATCCCTACCATTTTTTTTCTTGACCACTTCAGCTCCCCGACTGAAAATTTCCCCTAACACTGGTAGACCAAACTGGGTTGTGACAATTAGCGACCGACCCTTGGCCGTAGTGACCCACCCTGAATTCAGCAGACTTACGGAATAAACTGCAGAATTATGCAATTTATTCCGTACAAGTCTGGGTCACTGGTGACCCTGGGTCGCTAATTGTCACAACCCGACCAAACTATAGGGGGAGTGACCTATGGTTCCCCTCGCGTTTGCCCGTGCCACTGCCAAATTTATTTTACCCATTTTGATCACAAGTACTGTTGACACATTAACAATTCATGATTACCGTTGGTTGCACTTGAAACAAAACTAGTTGGCTTGAGGGGAAGCATTTTCAATATTTGTGATATTTTGGATTTATGCTAAGTCTGGAGTTCAATCTTATGCGTTCTGATGCCGTTCTCTTTTGTTTCATTCTTTCTTCCCTTCTTTTCTCTTCTCTTTCTCTCTCTTCCTTCTTCTCTTTCTCTCTTTTTCTTTCTTCTCTTCTTTTTGAGGATCGCTGGGGGGGGGGGTGTTCCACCCCACACCCCCCATGTCGACGGGCCTGGTCGCAGAGGTCTAGAAAGGCCTTTATTTTACGTTCCCCGTATGCACAGTCAACGTGGATTTTGAATATTAATTAGATTTGCACTAGTGATCTAAAAACACTCGTATCTGATGACTTTACAAAAACTTTGTACAAAAATGTACAGGCAGTTAGTTAAAGAACCATTCTTGTTGATCATCCTTTCAAATCAAGAAAATAAATTTCAAATTTGATCCAAATCGGAGCTTATGTTGAGTGAAAATATAGTGGAAGATTACTCTTTCAAACAAATTGAAAAATGTTCCACTTAGCGAAGTTTTTCAAGGCGGAGACCTCGAAATTGAACCTTACCGATATTGGCTTTCAAAATATAACCAATTAACATTGAACTTGGGGTAATACAGGCAGGAACTAGAATTTTATAATTTAAAGTCTGACTTAAAACTGACGCTACAATATACTATTGGAACGGTAATGAATGCCGGAAAAAGGACGTGCTGGTAAACAGGTCGGTCGATATGGACTATTTATGGGGCGACTCTGGCTGCAATCAAAGCGGTGTTGTGAATGGGAGTTATGCAAGGGTGGTGAAACCCATCAAAACCAGTCGTCCGTGCTGGGCGCTGACATTTTGAATATTGCACGGCATTATTATTAGTTGGGTGCTTTGTATACACACATAATGTTAAATCGATACAAACAATCCGCCAAAATATAAGGTTGTTGGATGTTGGGTGCTAGGGGTGGTGCATATTTGTCCTACACATGGGGCCACACCAACGAATGAAATGAACGTCTGTCGTCTTGATTAAATATAAACCGCCTCGATGAATACATCTTTTCACCTAAACGCGCACATTGCATGCAATGAGAAAAAAGAGTATCGACAACAAAATCCAGGTACACTATTATTACAATGGACCCTCTAACACATACATAATTTGATCACTACCGATTAGTGTATATGCAAAGCGGCAACCACAGTATGTGGAAGAAGCGGAGGCAGCAATTGCTTTCTATTGTTGGTACTCTATGTTTTTTTGTGGTCGGGCAAAACATGCGAGACGGAGAATTTCTAAAGATTACGTAACGTTTTGCCTCTCTATCTATATAGAAACTCTTGAGTTATGCACCATGGCAAAGCAACATGACCAAATGGAGTACAATATTGTTAACAATAAAGAGTAATGATGGGTTAGAGGTGGCCAGGTGTAATAACAGGTGTAATGGTAGTGTACCTGGATCATTGTGCGCAGAATAAGCTTAATTCTTAACACGGTCAGAATATCTTATTTGTCTTCATATGTACCATAATATATGATTTTCTTAATTTCCGACCCCCCGGAAATAACCCCCTATATTGAGGATGCGTTCAGGATTCGGCCTTTTTACCTAACATATTCTTATTCCTCATAAAATTCTGATCTAGAAAAACCACATGAGATAAACTCTCCTTCCAGGTGATACCTAGCTCATTTTTAGCCCGGACTAATGCCTTACAAGCTCACACGCCTAACAGCACTTAGATTGTAATATTCCCCATAACAGCTCACCAGCTTTCGCTTGGGTCGACGAGGTAACTGAGATTAAGTATCTTGCCCATGGACACAAACACGTTGATCACAGTGGGGCTCCAACTCACGATTTTAACGTTCTAATGATCACGAGTCCTGCGCTTTTCCACTAGATCACACGTGCTCTCATATTTGCTAGCATTTCAGTTGTGCAACCTAAACCATTGGAATTAAACTACTGGGTGGTTGTATTGTAAAATTCGTGATGTTCACATAAAGAAACTGTTTAGGCTTATTAACTTCAGGTGAGGATTAAAGAGACACTGGCACATTTGAAAAATAGTGTTCCCTCTAGATTAAAAGCTAAATTAAAACATTAATAGTGTGTGTGTGCACCATGTGCTTGGAAACATTCAGTGCATATGCTGTTCAACAGGTTTCTGATGCTGTCTTGGGGGAGATTGTTCCACTCTATATCTTGCTGAAATTTCCAGATCCATGCCATCTGATGCAGCAAGTGCATTTCACTGTTGTGTCAGTTTTGCATCTGCTTGGTGAATTACATGTTTTAAGAGTATTGAAGTAATCCTGTGTGCAAATTTGGTTCATTTTGATGGGCAGGAGTTTAAGATATGACCGGGTGAAAAGTTTCTTTTTGTGTTCACTTTATTTCCTCTGTGAGAATTTTAAATGTGAAAGAAACATGCTCAAAGTTGCCACTTTTCCCCGTAGACTGATAACATCTATGGTATCAATGATTTGTTTGGTAATAACAGGGGTATTTTTATTTTCTCATTGTCTTTATCACTAGAACAACAAGTATATTCACAATTCCTTTGAACGCATGGGATACACAGTAGTGTACGGCCTAGACGGTCCGGAAGAATGGGACGTTCTCTGCGCTTATCGTCTCCCATTTACAGATAAAAAACTTCATGATATCACTTCCAGGTCTCGTATCTTATTCAAGGTATGTAGGATATGTCAAGAATGTACGTGATACTTTTTGCATGTAGCGTAGCTCACTAACAATTTCGCAATTAAGGGCAATTTTTTTGTTTTTATACATTTGGCAACAACGGCTTTGTGCTATGCTTCCTTAAAGACACTATCAGTGATTTGAAAAATATTTGAAATTTGCAGGAATAGCTTCAAAGTGAAGGATAAGTCTGTAGAATTCTCATAAGTTACCTTTTCCAGCTGTAGAATTGAAAGAAAAGGAAGAAAACGGCAGTGTTCCAAGATACGATTCTCCATTCAATTACGTGTTGTAGTAAGTGTCCGTTCGGACAGTAATGACTAAAATCTCCGATTCTGTCCTTATTAGGTTGCTTCTGGTCTTATCATTTGCAGGGTATGTTAGGATACCTGTACTTGTTACGTACATGCTAAAATCTGATTTTTGATGATTTTTTCGATTTGCTGATGCTGATTTAGCAAATCACTGATAGTGTCTTTAACACATAAGTGCCTAAGGTGTTTTCACTCACGTTGGTGCCTAAGGGGGTTCCATGGATCCCCCCTAAGGAAACCACTTTCCCGATGGAATTTTCAAATGAAACTCATACCTTTGAGGGGAACATAACAAGCCAAAGGCAATATTAATGAGTTCTGGTTTATCTTCGTAAATTAGGGGCAAATCATGTTTTTGCAATGCTCAAAATCGCTCAAAAAGTATAACATGATTTTCCGTCCGCGCCCCCCGCTTCCACACATATACATTGCAACTCATTTTGATGTTTATATATCTGCTTTAGAAGGACCAATTTACATATCTTTACAACACAAAGATTACCATTTTGTACAATTCTTGTATTTTTTTGTGGGGGGCCGTCTTTTTTGCCAAGTTTTATAGCCATGGCGCGCAGTCGCTCGATTAATGGAATCGCTCGCTTCTTTTCATCACGAATTGTTTATTATTTTCTCCTGATTTGTATGAAGTTGTTTTGATGCATATGAACATACATAAGCAGAAAAATATTAGTCAGGTACATGGTCCAACTTATGGCCTGACCGTAAATTGAGTATGGACACCAATTTTTCTGCTTGGAAATGAATGATTAAGGTGCGTAGAATAAGAATCTCCGGTGCACCCTGGGCACCTTGAATCATTTTTGGAGAATCCATCCAAGATGGCGTCGCCACAATGATAATTATCTATTCAACCATATATTATCAAACTATGGAACTTGATTACTATAGACCCCATGAACAAATGCATGGCAACTTGTAACATTGATTCATACTCCCAATTCCAAATTCAAAATGGAAGCCAAATCTAATAATTTTAAAATATCCATATAAAACAGCAAATACATGCGATAAAAAATAAACATGGAAGTACTAGATTTATGTTGTTAGACACAATAATATATTTCTGATACTAAAGTTGTAACATGACGTCAATCAATATGGCAGCCAAAAACGTGATATATTCAAAAAAAGACCTTGACACAAATTTTATTACCTTCAAGTATAATTATTGTGTCAATAAAACAATAGAAATGTACCTAGATATAACCAAGTGATACAGGTAATGGATAAATAAAAATGGGTCAAATTTCAAATTATAAATTGAGTGCCATATTATGTGGAACAAATGTAATTCCTATGGTAGTTTTGACAACTTTGCCACCATTTTATTTCGATTTGGCCATTTAAAACAAAATGAAATGGTATGTTGTACATTGGGTTAGGATAAAAGGTACATTTCTAATGTAATGGGCCCCGTCGTGATTCGTTTGAAGGCTGTTGTAAAACTTATAAATTTGTGCCAAGTATTTTTTGAAGAGGTTCCCGTTTTGTGGCTGCCATATTGATTGACGGTCCGTTCCAATTTTAAAAGTATCAGAAATACATTTAAATGTGTCTAGCAACATAACCCAAGTAGTATTTCTCGGCTATTTTTATCGCAGGTATTTGCTGTTATCTGGCATATTTTAAAATTATTGATTTGGCTTCCATTTTGAAGTTGAAAGTAATGACTTAATGTTACAAGTGCCAGACACTTGTTTTATTGATCTATCGTATATCTAGTAACTCCATAGTTTGATAATATAGGGTTTGAATAGATAATTAATCATTTATGGCGACGCCATCTTGATTTCCAAATGCTCAAGGATGCCCAGCTGGCACCCGGCAGCTTCTTATTCTACACACCCTAATCTGCATTTTCACAAAAAATTGGTGTCCATACTCAGTTTTTACGGTCACATTAAGGTTCTACCTGACTATATTCTGGCAACAGGGGTGGTTTTATTTTGCTGAATTTTGTTATTTTTAAAATCACCCCTCGCGTTGGTGCCTAAGGGGGGGGGTTCCCTATGGACCCAAGCTATTATCTCATTCGTGCGAGAGATTTTCGTAATTTTTTTAATGGAAAGAATGCACATCGATTAAGTTGCACAATTACAAAAATAGAGTTCGAAAAGTTTTCACGGTAGAATCGCCCGAAAAACAAATCTTTGATACTATGGCACCCCACCCCTTAGGCACTTAAAGTCTTTAAGAAAATAAGCAAAGCGATATGCGGAAATATGCGGATGAACGGGCCAATATGTGAGAAAAAACCTTTTTAACTTGCCTTTCCAAGCCTCCAGTTAGCCGCCATTGGTCTTCTTCGGATAGCAGATTAGTCAATATCCAGTCTATTATTTCAGTCTCCTTCTGGAGGACAACGAATAATTTCCGTAAAACGAAACCTAAACTACTCTGTTATTATATTATTATGGGACTTGACATCCCAAGAGCTCATGCGGGATAAGAAAAGCAACTTGGCCAAACTTTGGCATGAACGTTGTCAAAGCCCTCTTCCACCATTCCGCCCACGAACACAGAATATCGTCCTCTATCTATTTAGCTGTCTGTCCGCCGCTACAATTTAGGAGCACGGGCAAGGTAGCTTGTAACTCGAGGAAAAAAAGTTTATAGATGAAGGGCCCCTTTTCCGAACTGCTCTAGAATTGACCGACATGATATCCGGCGTTTTTTATTTTTAATTTCCAAAATGTATAACTATATTGATCTTTATTTTCCTTTGTCTTTCTCTGTTTCAGTTAAACCACGTCTTTAAAATCGGAGTCATTACACATAAAGCATAAAATTTTTATCAAAAGACGTTGGAACCTTGCAAAAAATACACGTCCCATGGGATATGCATACCAAACTGAATTGAACAATTAGGATTGAAGTAAGTTTAAATGTACTAATATCGGTAAATCCGTCATCTATATCAGCAACGAGGTCATGGTAAGATAAGGATCAGGTCTTTGACTTTACCCGGGTATTTGAATTTCTTCTACTACACAGCGAAAAAGAAAGAGTAAATGCCACATTTTAAAATGTATTGTTTACAAGAACAAGTAAATACTTGGGGAATAGCAGTTTTTTTGTTACTTTACCAGAAACGCAAAGGGTAAACTTTTCAATCACCTTGTTTTATTCTACTCATATAATCCGCCAAATTGAAACATTTACTAAGTACATTGACTATTGGCCGCGCACATGATAGCCTGCAAATTTCATTAATTCTTGTATCTTTAACGACAATTACTCTGGGTATATTCTGTCCTCTACGCAACATCAAAGCTGACCGAACCCGAAACGTTTAACCAAGAGTGCGCAGCATACCCGAAACCGCCCATATCTGCCTATTTCAAATTTAACATTTTATTTTTTTATTTCAACCATGTACAGAAAATATCAGATGTAATACGGTAGGATAGAGCTGAGGATGTCGTCAAAACCCAGAGCGTGAGACTGATGGCATAAGGCCCATTTTCAGTTTATGTTATGCATACGGTATATGCTGTGGGAATGGGATTGGGTGATGCATAATCGCACACAATATCACCGGATGACTTTGCCATTAACTTTGCAGAAAATGTATTTGGTAATCCCTTCCCTCAGACACATGTTGATCAATTCCAATTTCAAGATACTTAGCAGATTTTTGAGCAGACATTGTGTGCCCAGCGCACTGCAAAGTAAAATCGCAAATTTTCTTCAGTTTGCGTCTAGAACCAAAGATGACGTACTCAGTTTTCCACATGTGTTGTCCACCAGCAGCCACTTCTTGCAAGAATCTAATGCAGACCGAAGCTTATTTGGAACCACATCAGAATTTTGGTATTGCGCTGTCATCAGCATGCAAAAAAAGAAGCTTACAATCAGAATCGACACTAGTTTCCATAACATAACATAAAAAAAACTCGGACCAAGTAGACTGCCCTGCGGAACACCGCATTTGACATCGAATGGTTCAGTAATACATAGACCAATATTTATCACTAAAGAAGGTTCAGGTGAATAGTTTCAACTCATTCTACTGACTGAAGGCATATGTCGTGTGGAAAATATGTCGTTGATTTGGTAGAAGTAAATTATTTTGAAAGATATAACTTTCCACCTGAATGTCGACAACTTTCTCCAAGACATTAGATCCTATTTAAATGTCTGTCAAAATTTTTATTCTTTTAGCGCTGACTCGTAGCAATTGAAAGATTTACATTGTGCGTTAACAGGTAATCTCAACACAGAGAACTTCATAATAGGGGCTTTTCGACACTAAAATTACAATCAAAAATTATTTTTGTTTTATTTATTGTTGAGGCCCCTCAAATCAAGTTCTCCTTGGGGCTAGCTGGCAGTATTCTAGTTTCAATCGGTATCATATTGATATGTTTTTATTTACTTTTTTCCAGTCTTTCTATTAGACTACACTACGGGCTATACCATGCCCCCCCCCTGCACCCCCCCCCCCCCGGGATTTTTGAGACCACCTTTTTTTGAATCTTATACCATAAACAACTGAATTGAGGTTGTCTGCAAAAAATTCCCCACCCTTGGTTAAACGTCAGGGCGCTTTTTCAAAATGGCTGCCAAAATGCAATCAACCCCCCCCCCCCCCGTCGGAGAGAAGTACCAACATGCCTAGCACAACACAAACACATCAGCACTTTATTTTGGTACCACAAATAATCTATGGTCCCCCTCTTTCCATTATACAAAATGATTACCAACATGCCTGCATAACGTACGTCAGAATGATATCATAAATTTCGCATGTTAGCAATATGGTCAATTTCCATAGACACACATAGGGGAAATTCACTTTTTCGCCAAAATGGGGTAGGAATGACACTTTTCCATGCGGTTTTTGGCTCTACTTGATGGAAAATTACTAGTTTTTATAAAAATGGAAGAGATTTTAAGTGCTATAATAATTTTTTTGATCGCTAAAATTGGAAATATCAATTTTTCCACCATATATCATTACATGTTATTTGCATACTTTCTTCAACATATGACGTCATAGTGACGTTCATATGGGGAGGTTGGCACTTATTTTTTTATACCAATGGAAAGAAGAAACTCTAAGCTATCCTGTGGTACCCGCATTTACAGGAATCGGATGTTCATTACAAACTTGTTTCATTAGCCATATTGTCAATTTCCATAGACACACATAGGGGAAAATTCAATTTTTCGCCAACAATTGGTAGGAAATAACAATTTTCATGCGGTTTTTGGCTCTTCTTGATGGAAAATTACTAGTTTATTATAAAAATGATAGCATTTTTAGTGCTATATAATGTTTTTGAGTCCTAAAATTGGCCGAAATATCAATTTTTCCACCATATATCATACATGTATCTTCATACTTTCTTCACATAGTACGTCATAGTGACATAATAATAGGGATGTTGGCACTTATTTTGAACCAATGGAAAGAAGAAACTCGACGCTATCCTGTGGTACCGAAATTTACTGGAATCGGATGTTCATTAACAAAAATCGCGGGAGGGGGGGGGTCGTAGTTTGTTACAAAAATGGCTCAGGTAGACGGGTTAAGTCAAAACTTACAAGTATATCGATGACTTCCTAAGCCCTTGAATAGCGACTGATGGCCAGAGCACTCGTTGAGAGATTTGTTGAGGAATGCACATCCAGAGAGCCTATTATCAAACCCAGGCTTTGTACCAGGCAGATGTGGCAGGGGCAGAAATTCCTCCACCAAATGATCATGGTTGGAAGTAAATATGGGTGCCCTAGATACACTTTGGCCATCAGAAGTGAGGCCACAAGAGTTGTCTGACACTAATAGTAGAGAAGAATATCGGATCCAAAGAAGACCATTAACCATGACTCAAAGAAGAGGAGGAGGAAGAGAAGATCAATTTCTGCAATCAAAGATCTGTAATTTAAGTCTTGTATACCATTAAACCGCATTGGCTTAAAATATCGCCTATTGAACAATACCAATGATTCTTAAACTGGAAATTCCCTTCTATCGAGTCCAAACCAAGTGGTTCTCAAATGTGATATAGCCAGAGGTGGGTACACTGTCTGGCTGCTTCATTGAAGTCCTTGTCTGTGCATTGTTACAACCAACAAGGGCAGACCCGAGATTTGCTCCAGTGTCCTGGTCTGCTTTCAGGTAGACTCACGTCTGCAAGGAAACCTTTTGATCGGCCGATTCTGATTCTCAGATCACTGAGACAACCGCCACTCAGCCCCCGTAAAGCCATCCCCATGCCGGAAGACGCTCACCATCTCAAACAATAGATGCCCTTGGTTGACAGCAAGTCTTTTTCTTTCCACAAGGCCAACTCCCCCAACCTCCATAGAGACTATTTCACAGGACCGGACTTGCCTACGAAACTACCACGCACCTAAGGCGTCATCAGCCGCCTCTGTCAAGCACAGGGCACTCCATACCAGATACTTGGCATCTTTGCTCCTGCCATGCTACGCTGCTGCATGTATAATTGTCCGCTGAGCTGGCCGACGACACCCACCCCGCGAACAAAGCCGGCAGAGGTATCCAACGACGGTCCAGCTTCTGGGCTGACCCCCCCATACAGGGCAGCAGACTCCACACACGAGCAACACAGGGCAAGCGCCATCGATCTCAGGGCATACGGGCATAACATGGTAATGAGGAAAAGCCCCATTGTGGGGGTTCAGGGGCGAAGTCCCCGGAAGCTCTGGAGTTTAACATGTTCGAGTGCTTTCGGAGCAGGGTTGTCGTTTTCTTGAAGCAGATGAACTAATGCTGAACGTTGTCGGGGGTCCAGGGCGGGGAGCCCCCAGAAGCTCTTGGGGTTTTAGCATGTTTCAGCGCAACCGGAGAGCTCTCGGTTATCTCACAGTCATGAAGCTGATGAACTATACTGGCCCCTGGCGGGGCCCAGGGTTCGTAGCCCGTGGAAGCTCTTATGTTTGAGTGCTTTCGTAGAGATCTCAGTAATATCTCATTATCTGAAGCAGATGAACGTATATACTGCCCCGGGCGGGTGTTCAAGTTGCCGGAAACCCCCGGAACCGCTCAGTTTTTAGTATGTTTGATGCCTTCGAGAGATCTCAGTTATCTCATTACTTGAAGCGGATACTATATGGCCTGTACGAATAACAACAAATCACAACACGGTATTTTTGTTCTTGTTATTTTTCCGAAACATCATTTCAGTGCCGCCTCCGGTGGGGTCCGGGGCATGTGCCCCCTCCCCTTGCCCCCCTAGCTATGCCAATGCTTCCGATGTGGGTCTTAATAGAGAGTGCATCCAGGTGACAAAAATCCCAATACCACTATACGTGCTCCATGGGCACTCCATACCAGGTCAACTCAACGGTGACGCTAGCACGGCCGCGAGACAGAAAGCATACACCTGTGCCCCGGATGGACTTATTTTTGCGCGCTAATGGTTCTCCTCACAATCTGGGCGAGCCCATCTAAAGCCCCTTTGAGTCTCCCTTTGACACCTGCATCCTGTGCTCCAATTCCAAGATTGTCTTTGTTCCACAACAAACGCCAGTCTCTCCCGCACTCTCGGGACGGTCGCCGGCACGATGCCGAACAAGAAAGGCAATGAGCACGCCTCCCCCCATGTCATTCGCATCCCTGGGAGCCCAACATAGACCACAAACCACACCTGTGTGTTTAGAAGTACGTTATTATACAAATATTGAATGCATTATTTTTTTTATTTTTTTTATTTTTTTTATTTTTTTTATTTTTTGACTTTTCTATTTCCCGAGGCGAAGCCGAGTTGAAATGGAACATTCCCATTTGACAGATGTGATATATTTTTCCTATTCCACAAACATAGGCATTCAGTATTTGTTTTTATATAACGATACAAAACAAATAATTTTTCTTCCGTTGAATATACTTACTATTCAATGGCTCAATCGTTTATATAATATTTCTTAAAACAACAAACAACTTTAGTGGACGCCGTTTGGTGCGTCGCCACGCGACACCATGGCCTGAAAGCTCTCGCAAGCAGGCATAGTAAAAGAAAGCTTGTTCCTCACTTAGTAACC
Source organism: Ophioderma brevispina (assembly GCA_023653785.1). Classification (NCBI taxonomy): domain Eukaryota; kingdom Metazoa; phylum Echinodermata; class Ophiuroidea; order Amphilepidida; family Ophiodermatidae; genus Ophioderma; species Ophioderma brevispina. The sequence continues at coordinate 41,044 of JAMKCH010041763.1, forward strand.
ATCCATCAATACTCAAGACTCAAAGCGAAGAAACATGGGTATGCGGTTTCCAGGTGATCAGTGCTGTGGTTGTGCTCTAGTGTATAGTAAGTCATAGACCAATTTTACATATAGCGCCCTCTAATATACACTTGGAAAGGCTAACTACTTTCACCTTTTGTTAGTGTTTACTTTACCTCAAAACTAATCCACAGGTGCATGACAAAAGTAATATAATTAGGTGACACCGGTATTTTGCCTTTAAAGAGGTATGAAGTGTGTAAATACGCGGTTTTGTTTCATTGTTTGGTGGCCATTTTGACAAATATGACGGCCCCTATAGAGGCAGGTTAATCATGCCAAAAGGTGTTCAACGATTCCTTGGTGTGTTTTGGTGCGACTAAGTAGTCACAAGTGCATGAATTTGGATCAAAAAAAGGGGCATTAGTGAAATTATTGGCCGCCATTTTGAAAAAAGCGCCCTCACTCTTTAACCCCGGATGGGGGATGGGATTTTTGCAACCAACTGATTTTTTGATAGCTATATGTATAAAGGTTTCCAAAACATAGTGGTCTCCAAAAAATCCCCGGGGGGGGGGGGGGTGCAGGGTTCGGTTATGGATCATGCCTATACTGATTAAATTTTTTTAGGAAAACCCTGCGCGCAGCGAAGTCATATCGTTAAAATTCACCGCATGGCATATTCAAAATTGAGGTAAGCGTGCATTCGCGACTCTAATTACACGCGAAAACAAAGAAAACCACTTTAATAATGCTTTGTTGGTTTAGTAGGACATACGGCTGAGTTAGTATACACGTAGGGTTGGACGAAGTTAGGGGAACGGATCCCTGGACGTGGACGACGGTAACAGTGCTATTAAACAATGGGATCAGAATTACGCAGTTAAAAGCTCAAACCAAGTAGCTTCTAAAAATTCTCGTTATCAGTTATTGTATTACCCTATCATGATTCGCTGATACCCACTACAGTCGCTTTGTGTGGCCTGTCAAGTTCTGGAGTCATCATATTTTGAGGCAATGAAAGAATGTTTAGATGTACAGATGTAAAAATTGAGGACCTTTTCCATGTAGGAAAAAAGGTCAAGTTGATTTGTAGAAGGACCTGGGTGGGGATAAACATCCCCGCATTTCAACATTAAATATGTTAAAAGAAGTAAAGTTGTTGATGAATCCACACTGGGGACAAATATATGGGGAGCAGTTGTTTTCCTTGCATCGTAGTTGTCCGAGCCATAAACATGACGCGGGGGGGGGGGGGGGAATAAATAGAGATGAACATTCAGCAGTTGGTAGTTCATATGTAGGTTTGACGGAGTAAATGTTAGTAGGGTCAAGTTTCTCTAGTCGGGAGCACGAATCAGCAATATTTGTTGGTAGTACTTGAGCACAGCTAACAGTTACATTAAGAACAGTTAAAGCGCACAAAAGACCATTAGACACAGCCATTCCAAAGTCCAATCCAGAGTTAGGGTTAGGGCTAGATGAATTAGCTTCCTTAATACCGTTAATACAATGACGTTGTTCTAGGTGTTGCAAACATAGATTTAGTTGCTGGTAAAAAATGGGTGAGATTCATTACTTACTCACTGCATTGGTGAACAACTGTTCATTTTAAGGCAGACTTTTCAGTAGACTGTCCCACAGTCTCGGCTCTGTCTTCGGATTCAGGACACAGTAGGTTCAATTAACATAAAATCAAACATTTATTGATTTGGAATGGCACTCCCGAACACGATGCATCCAATGTATATACAATACAAATAAAAGAACTAAAATCCTAAAAAAAAAAAATCAGGCTGGGCCCTCCTGCACTCTTGGGCATCGGTCCTTTTAATACTGCGTTGCCACCTTTTTGACCAATGGCCGCCCATACGCCCTCATACGAACCAACTTGTCCACTTCAAAATACCACTCGCACGCCGATTGGGTTGACTCAGAGGGATATTAGTCTCCATTACCAGTCGTTTATACCACAGACCCTGGGAGGGTCTAACTTTTCAGCAGATTTTCAGTGGACATATTACATGTCACCTGCTATCCACAGCCCGTCAACGATCAAATGATCGTCACATAGTAAATGTGATAATGTTGTGCCGAAACACCCGGGTGCCGAAATACCCGGGTGCCGAAGTTCCCTCCTCTCAGAACTGCCGAAGAACCCGGGCATTCGGCAGAGGAGAAGGGAAGTGGAAAATAACATGCTGTTGATGTGTAGAGCACGTGTTTACGCATTTTTCGTGATTTTATGGACAATTCTACAATGAAACTCATTAAAAATCAGGCTTTTGGCATTTAGGAACAATCATGTATGAAATAATAGGCGTAGATACGATCTTGTAACGCATAAAGTACCCGCATAGACCCCATGAAAAAGAATTCCCGTGTTCTTTTACCAAGGTAGCCAAATTCGGAAACAATGTATACGTTATATGCATTGATATACGTATGGATCCCATTGTAAAGGTCCCCTTATTGATTAGGGGGGTTATTAGGCCGGTTGCAATACGGGTTAGGTTTAGGGTTGGGTTATAGGGCCTATAGGACCTAGGGTTAAGATTAGGGTTAGGAATTAGGGTTTGGTTATTAGGGTCCACTGAGTACAAACATGGGATTAGACCTATGTGATTTTCTACTTGACAAATAGGGGTTATGTGATTTTATTTTTTTCTGATGGAGGGAGGGGGTCAATGTTAAATTTATTATTCAGTAAACCAAGCACCTATCTGCATATCAGCAGTAAATCATATGATGTACCTAATTGTGTGTGTGTGGGATGGGTGTAGGAGTTCTATGCAATAGGGCCTATGTAACTTTACAATTAATGATGGTTATGCAATTTCCAAACACAGCTTTCAATTTCTTCGGTCCCCTCCCTTGTAAATAATGAACGGGCCCTAAAATTATTAGTTTAAAGCTAATCTTAGCCTGTCGTACGAGCTGAGTCCACTGAACACTTATTTCGTGTCATCCTGTGTCCGTACAGCCAATTGACAAAAGAACTTAGTTACATCCAACAGCTGCACGCTATAATAAGGATCTCTCTGTGCCGAACTACTGGATAACCCATTGTTTCGGCAAGTAACCCTGCCGTTCGGCAGGGTAATGACGTAGTCCGCATTTTCGGCATGAATAATTGCCGAAACACCGGGCGTTTCGGCAGATACCCCTGCCGTACGGCAAGGTCATCTGCCGAATGACCGGGCATTTCGGCATAGCCCGGTATTTCGGCGCAGCACTCCTCTCAGAACTGCCGAACCCGGGCATTCGGCAGGGGAGAAGGGAAGTGGAAAACAACATGCTGTTGATGTGTAGAGCACGTGTTTACGCAATTTTCGTGATTTTATGGACATTCTACAATGAAACTCATTACAAATCAGGCTTTTGGCACAGGCTTTAGGAACAATCATGTATGTAATAGTAGACGTAGATACGATCTTGTAACGCCTAAAGCAACACATAGACTCCATGAAGAAGGATATTGAACCGTGTTCTTTTACCAAGGTAGCCGAATTCGGAAACAATGTATACGTTATATGCATTGATATACATATGGATCCCATGCATTGTAAAGGTCCACTTTATTGATTAGGAGGGCTATTAGGCCGGTTGCAACACGGGTTAGGTTTAGGGTTGGGTTATAGGGCCTATATGACCTAGGGTTAAGATTAGGGTTAGGAATTAGGTTAGGGTTTGTTTATTAGTCCGCTGAGTACAAACATTGGGATTAGACCTATGTGATTTTCTACTTGACAAATAGGCCTTACCTATCTGCATATCAGCAGTAAATCATATGATGTACCTAATTGTGTGCGTGGGATGGGTGTAGGAGTTCTATGCAATAGGGCCTATGTAACTTTACAATTAGTGATGGTTATACAATTTTCCAAACACATCTTTCAATTTCTCCCGTCCCCTCCGGTCCCCTCCGGGGTCCCCTCCCTTGTAAATAATGAACGGGCCCTAAAATTATTAGTTTAAAGCTAATCTTAGCCTGTCGTACGAGCTGAGTCCACTGAACACCTATTTCGTGTCATCCTGTTGTCCGTACAGAGACAGTCAATTGACAAAAGAACTTAGTTACAATCCAACAACCGCACGCTGTAATAAGGATCTCTCTGTGCCGAAATACTGGGATAACCCATTGTTTCGGCAAGTAACCCTGCCGTTCGGCAGGGTAATGACGTAGCCCGCATTTCGGCATGAATAACTGCCGAAACACCGGGCGTTTCGGCAGATACTCCTGCCGTACGGCAAGGTCATCTGCCGAAAGACCGCGCGTTTCGGAATAGCCCGGTGTTTCGGCGCAGGAATAAAGAATAATGGTAAATACTGTGATAGGGAATAGACCATTCAGTATGAGGTAGTCATGGTAGTTTAAAACCTTAATCAAGCAAAGTCGAGTAAAATACCCAAATTATATTGCTTTTTGCTATTGCTATTGTAAAATATGTACTTTTCTAATTGTTTCGGAATTATTTTGTATCCAGATGTTCTGAGCACCCGAATGACCGATGCATAGCGCAATGAGAACCACGTTTTGTTTGTGTTAATTTTCAGGTACAAAAGAATCCAGATAAGCTCTGGGTAGTTAAGAATTTTTCTCACAGGGGAACGAAGATTGTTAGCGCAAATGGTATGTACAAACGATATAAAAAGGTTGTAACCAAAATTTACCGAATTTGACATAATTTTACATTGGTCTTAGATGATGCCCGAAAGGGGTGAGGTCAAAAACGCGAAAGAAAGGTACCCCCCTCTACCAAACTGTTCTAATGGTAATGTAGACAAATCGACAATTATAGCAACATTCCACATTTTTTCAATACTTGTCCACATACCTGTAAGAGGTTAATTCCATCGTGATTACTGAAGCCAATCCCTACCTACCGACCTACCTACCGACCGACCGATCGACCGACCGACCTACCGACCAACCGACCTACCGACCGACCGAGTCACAAAGTCATTCAGTTCAGTTTCAAACCTTTATAAAAGTTATGTATAAATGGGTTTATTGAGCTTGTCAAAGAAATTATAATAGGGACCTAATGTTTGTTTTCTTAATTCAGTTCTTCAATTCAGTCTTCCTTCAATATCGATTTATACATTTGAAGAATTGTCTTGACAATGGTCTTGAGCTACTTGAAGCTTAAAGTATGAGAATAAAGTTATTGAAAAGGGATCTCGTTTTCACTATCTGGACTAGGTAATAATTGGCTCTTTGAATGTTTACAATGTTTAAAATTAATAATCTGAACCATTTAATTGGTAGACTTCATGCACTTCATGATTGTCATCGAATTCAATGAAACTGATTATCTGCAATTTACTATTGTGAAGCAAAGGTCAGAAAGATATGTCACCACTACTACTACTACTACTACTCTACTACTACTACTCTACTACTACTACTACTACTACTACTACATATTACTACTACTACTACTACTACTACTACTACTACTACTACTACTACTACTACTACTACTACTACTACTACTACTACTACTACTACTACTACTACTACTTAGTACTTACTACTTACTACTACTACTACTACTACTACTACTACTACTACTACTACTACTACTACTACTACTACTACTACTATATTACTACTACTACTACTACTACTACTACTACTACTACTACTACTCTGTTAAAAATTCCCGTAAATTAAGAAAACAAAAACAAAAAACATAAAAAATGTTAATTTACGGAAATATTTCAAAAATTTCTGGCAGCAATATTTCCGGACTTTTTTTTTGGGTTCCGTAATTTTAAATTACGGAAAAATTCTGTTAAAATACACATTTCTTCCATAATATGAGACAAATTTCTGTAAAATTACTGTCAAATTTCCGTTAATTGACAGAAATGTCTGTAAATTTACCCTACAAATGACTGGAAATACTGCTGCCAGAAATTTCCGTAAATTTACGGAAACTTTTTTAACAGTGTACCAGGCCCGCACGCGGGGGGGGGGGGGGGGGGGGGCGGTCTCACCCCACCCAAAATTCCACAAAAGGGGCAAAAGGTCCACTTTTTACTTTTTTTGGATAAAAGGTCAAAAATTTAGAGAAATTTTGACAAGAAACTCCACTTTTTTGGTGATAAAATGTTCAAAAGTCCAAAAAGCTCCATTTTAGGGGGGGTTAGGTCCACTTTCACCAAAAAGGTCCACTTTTTCGGAAAAAAGTCCACATTTTCAAAGTTCCGCACCCCCCCAAAATCCTGCGTACGGCCCTGACTACTACTTCTACTACTACTTCTATTACTACTTCTACTCCTACTACTTCTACTTCTACTACTTCTACTACTACTATTACTACTACTATTCGCACAATAATGTATCAAACCATATCTTGTGTTTATCCTCCATATTTTGGCTTCTTAATTTGACTGCAGATCTTGACCTAGAAAATCGAACCAAACGCTTCTTTGAAGAGTTTGTAAGCAACCCTTATCTTGTAGACAATCGTAAATTCAGCATCGGTGTGTTTGTCATCATCACGTCAATTGATCCACTTCGGGTTTATGTTTATGATGATGTTTTGTTAAAGTTTTGTGCTAAGGACTATTACCCTTTCGACTTAACTGATCAGGATAGACACATGACAAGCCAACATTCCGCTGCTCGTTTTTGGCAGGTATGTAAACGGATAAAATATCCATGGATTTTAGAAATTGTGTCACGTCATTAAAGGTTTTGGGCCTGTCTACACTTTAGGAGCGGTAGTAATTTCTTTCCCGAAACCCGAATAAATCAATACAACTTCGATCCTGGGAGGCCAGAAAGGAAAAACTGTATGTTAAACCGTGGTCATACCATCGTTAATTACACGCGCACTTTAAAGTTGCAGCGAGAGATTTTTTGGGCATCCATATTGTGTCATATTTAGTGATTTCATATAGGTAAGACCCCAATATAGATTTCTTACCTTGTATTTTGGCTACAGAAATGCTTTGAAAGAGAAAACAAAGGAAATTTTGATTTGCTTAACTTTAATATGAAACATAGACTCCTATAGTAAATTAGATATTTCTTATTTTTTTGTACCAAAGAAATGATTCTAAGCTTAATCAGCTTAATAAGCTGAAACCCGTTAATTTATAGTTCTGTGTTATCCATTTTTAGCAAATATTAACTTTAGAAACCTTGAAAAAGGTTAAGGTTTAACTTTAACTTTAAAAAAAAAAAAAAAAAAAAAAAAATAGTAAATTAAAAAAAAAAATGGCAACTTAGGCTTATTTCTTTCACATTTAAAGGGTTGTTATTTCGCTGATTCCAGCACTTTGTTGATTGATTGGTCACTAGAATCTTGAGAAAAGCTTCTTCACAAATTTTTTAGGGCTGATCCGACTTTGCGGTTTTGTGTTATGGCAAATGCTCCTTTCCCACGGTTCCATGGCCACTCTGCTATAATTTCTGTCCGTTTACGACAGAAATTACAAAATTTGGAATTTCTTACAGAAACGACCGAAGGTGCATATTGTAGATTTGGCACATAAAGGGGGGTTTCTATTGAAGATCCAGCCATTTTACGGTAAATCTCTTCCCGGGAAAGAGCAAGGAAAAGAGTGGCTAACGAGTCAGTTTCTCTTGAGCGCTTGTGTTTACCGGTAAATACTCCCTGGCTGCTGTCGATCAAACGCCACACTTTAAACTTTGCGGCACAGGTCGTACACCGGGTCAATGCCAAAGCATTGTTGGTTTTGATCCTTGCAACAAAAATATGCGGGACATTGTGTGATGTAGGATTTGATGTCGATTTGACTTGTTACAGTCAAACTCAGCAGCATACTGCTTAGTTAGATGGGGTAAATGGTCAGTGCACGGCAGGAGGATCGAAGTGGTAATGGCATTGTACACTCCGGCGAGAGGCGATGTAAGTAAGATCGAGGAGGACTGGCCGAATCCTGGCCATCTCTATAGTCACGGTCCAAACGTAGGGCCTATCGCTCGATTGTAATAACGCGGCATTATCAATTTCCGTTTCTTGACTGTATGCGCACTGTGGCGGAACGGAGTGTGTTTATATTGGTGTTACCGTATAGGCGACGCCGCTATTTTCTTCATCGAGACAGGAAAAATTTGCCGGGTTGATGAACGGTAAACGTGAGGGACGGGTCAGTTTTCTATGAGAATATTTAATCCCTTATCCGTCTCTTGTCGGGTAAATGGTCCCAATAGAAACAAACCTAGAGATTACTATGTTAACGGTTCAGACGACATGAAACTCTCAATTTTTTGAGGTTAAGTCGGGGGGACGAGGCTGCGGATCACGTAATACCCCGGTAAGCCTCTCATTTCTGAACTTAGCACAAACCTTGCTTGTCAACAATTAACGTCGTGCATGGTGTTCCGATTAAACAATCAGGTTCTTGATCGGTGCACGTGGTTTTCAGCCAAAAATGCCGTTGATTAAAATAATCAAAATTCAAAGTTCCAGTTTGTTTCACCTCTGATATCTGATTCTGATGTCAATACCCTAGTCTTTATAAGCACACGCAAAAACATACGCCTTCATTCACTCACGAACTCTCACTCACTCTCACTCACTCACTCACTCACTCATCCACTCACTCCCTCACCTCATCAACTCACTGCATCATCCTCACTCACTCACTCACTCACTAACTCACTCACTCCTCACTCATTCTTATGCTTTTGGTTTATTTTCATTCCACGTCACAGTTGGAGTCGCTGACGACGTTTGGAAACGAAAGTGTTAATAAAATTCACACAGGCGCATGCTTGAAAGACAATGAGGGAGGAGGAAACGACAGGATTTTTTCAAGTTTGTGCTGATATTTAGTATTGATTTAGATGATTAAAAATTGATTGAAACGACTTATCAAAAATGAAGATCAATATCGCAACAACAATTCAGTAAACATACCATTATCATCGATACTCTCTGTCTGTCATACGTTTATGGTCTGTTAAGAATTTACATTTTTCTTAACATTTCAAAAGATTGAAAATACAATACATTTTTTGAAGAGTGGTATATGATTTTCAAGAAATATCCCGATTACAGGATAGTAAGGAACCTGTAAAATGGATTGTCTTATTTTCGCCTTGTTCTTTTCTTTTGATTACAAGGGGATAATGGACAGATTTTCTATGATAAAGTTTAGAAGCGGGGTGGTATGGCAAGAGTCTTTTACAGCTATTGGGAGGACTTCCAAGCCCCCAGTACGTCCACAATCACCAAAGAACAGGTAAGGTAACTATTGTGTACCAATGATAATGATAATATACTCATGTGCATAAAAAATCCCCCGCTGATGCCCATCGAGGCCTTGTATCAAAGATTATAACAACCGTAATACGTCCGTGTTCTTATTTTAAAGGTGTGGCAACGAGAGAGATAATCTATGCAGTCCTGTGTAGTTCTTCATATAATTTAAAATATTTTCTATATGTATTTGCTACAGAATGTTACCTCTTAAAGATAAATTTGGTATTCCAATTATGAAAATCGGCTGTAATTCGTATTGGAAAATAGAAATTTCAGAATTTTTGTAACAAAAATATTCAGCTTATTCCTTCGATGGGGAGGTTTTTGGCTAGAAAGGATTACCTCAATGCAAAAATATGGGCTTTTCACTTTTGTAGGGACACATGATATGTGACATCTACCCGTTGATCTTTGATGCACTGTCTTGCAAGATGTCATAATCGGGAGCAATGTATCGATGTCCGATTTTGGAATCTCTTAACTCTGTGGTAGTCTCTCATTAAGCTCATTCCAGCAAAGAACTGCATTATACTATACGGCACCAAGCATAAAATGAACAGGTAGTGAGGGATAGGATTACATAAATATTTCTGATATGCTATCAATACAATCTCTACTATAATGTCGCTTCAACCAATGTAATATTACACGACATGTGAGACCACAGCCCAAACAAAGTATCAAAGGGACTTTTGCGGTTGTGTTACTACCCCTTTTTTTTATACACAATTGGATACGGGGACCAAAAGTGGGTGATTGTTGGGGGGGGGGGGGGAAGGTGGGAGGGGTGGGGGAGGTCAGGACACATGCTCCATTTGGGCATTGGAGATTCCCATGGTAGTTTGGAGGAACTGCTACGTGCATTTACTATGACAGTCTCTGTCTCAGTTTCATTCAAATTCCTCTTAATTCATTTAGTAATATCTGATAATTTTGGAATAAAAGTATTTGACTTACAATCCGTGAGTTAGTGGATTAACCTCGCTGCACAATAGTGTAATTTCCAATAACGGTCATTTAGATTTAAATATTCGTGACCAGGCCTAGTCGCTCCTAGTCTTTTGTTACCGTTTCGATATGCGTAAGAGCGCCCTCCTACCGTTAAGTCTTTGAAAACAGGGGGGTAGGACATGCCAACCTAACAGCAACAGCAAATTCAAAAAGACATTAACTTCCGGGTGTTAGTCTGTTTCAAAGACTTAGCGGAAGGAGGGCGCTCTTACGCATATCGAACGGTTACACACAGACTTGACTAAAGACTAGGCCTGGTCACAAATACTTAAATCTAAATGACCAATGACCGTTATTGGAAATTATACTATTTTCCAGTGGGGTTAATCCACTAACCCCGACGGAATTGAAGTCAATAATTTTTTTTATTAATTTATCATGATATTACTAAGATCTTTTGAACAAAGGTTTACGAAATGATTTTTTAATGTCACTGGGACCGAGACTGCCATAGTAAATGCACGTAGCTGTTCCACAAATTACCGTTTGGAAATCCCCAATGCCCAAATCGAGCATATCGTGTCCTACCCCCCTGTTGAAAAAGACTAGCACGCCGGAATTTCTGTGTCGCAGCACACACACGCGTTGCTGTTAGGTTTGGCATGTCATTCCCCCTGATTGTTAGCTATGTTTAAAAAAAAATCTTAGGAGATCTTAGATCCTTGTTAACGATACAACATAGTTGAGTTATTCTGCAAGAGATTTCCCGATGAGGGCGCACTAATTTTTCAAACAAATGTTTTTTGCATACACATAATGCTTGTCCATATACTAATCACTGTGTGAAATAACTAAGCTCAAATCGAAGTCCTTCATATAGAAAATCAGAACTTTGTTATAAAAATTCCGGATCCGGAATTTTTCGTTATTAATACACGGTATCCTATGGCACTGTTATGGTGTGCATAAATGTTTGATACATAAAAACGAAAAATCCGATTCATCTCTAACTTTGGAATTAGGCATCTTAGATGGTTAATTTAGTTCTAGATGACTATTTTTAATTACTACACGAAAAAAAAATTATATTTCAAAATCTCTGAATCAGCCTTTAAGTGATTCAAATTATAGCTTTAAAATTTGTAATATAATTTCTGTTAACTATATACCAGCCATTGCTTTGAGGTGATGAGGTGTGACTTTATGATGGACGATGACACTAATCTGGTCTTGATCGAGGTAGGTTCGAATGCAGTTGTCATGGTTGTTGGCAGTACAAAAGCCTCCAAATATCAAGTTTAAAACAATACAAACAAATGATGGTAAGTTACATTTGCAATTGCAAATATACGTTATAAGAGATTATATAACACATAAAAATATTTCTGTCATATGATTGGCGGATACTGTTATATTAGCCTCATTTTTGTGATTATATTATTTTATTTCTCAATTTTATTTGAGAAAAGATTTTTCACGGGAAAAGTTCTTTGTTTATTATTGAATTCCCCTTGTGCTATATTGAGGTCAGACCAGATGTTATTTACTACATAGATTATGCCAGAGAAGAAATGGAATCAAAAAGGCTAAATTTAGAAAATGAGTCAACTTGATTATGCATTGAGATCAAAACAGATTGCAAAATTTGGGGGTTTCCTGTGATGTTATTTATGTAAGATGCAGTGCAGATGATGTCATTTATGTGCAATCGAATTGCAAGATTGTGTTAGCTTATGTTTATGTTTGATGATGTTGTAATGATTATTATTAGAGATAGGAGAATCTAGCTGTGAGATGTTAAATACTGCTCACTGGAGAGACTTTTGCCAGCAGTAGTAACCAGGAGCTATGCAGTATAGTTATAGCTAGTTTTAATCTACAATAATGGTAGATTTGTGCATTACATAGTGCCAGGATTTATTATTTTGGATGACACCGGAGCTTGATAGCTGAACCGTCTGTTGTCGACTTTTTAAGCCAATAGAGCTTCAGTTTTTGGAATCAAAAAAGGATTACAGTTTGTGGTCGAAGATGAGGACATTAGCGGTAGACTGATAGTGGTAGAATACCTGGGTTGTATGCAGAATATTAGTGTCGTCGAGGGAAAACCCCGTCGTCTTGAACTGCTGGACAAATTTATCTTATATTTGTGTGTTTTGGACATACCAAATTCTTGAACCAATCTGATTGAAATCATTAAAACTGTTATATTATAAAATTCAGATCACTTGTGAACAAGGCTCATTTGTTTGTGTTTTTAAGGGTATTTCTGACCTTTGACGTCCACGAGACATAACAATACTATATCACATGCCATAAATAATTGAGGCTAGTTCACCAAAATTTCACAGGAGGGAAAAGGTTCCCATATAAAGTTACTATTTCCCCCATCACGGGAAATAGTCGGTTTTTATGGGAACTCTTTCTCTGCATTGGTATCTTGCATCGCCGAAGCCTTGTCTCAAGGTTGTTGATCTGACCCGATCAGCAACCCAACCTTTGACACTGCATCGATCATATCGTCTGCTTGCTGCTCGGTGACTGGAGACCGTGAGCCTACTATTTTCCCTCGACCAGCTCCAGTCACCTCGGTAGTTATTTTTCACCATTTCCCTCATGAGCAGTCAATATTTGTATACTAATTGGATGATATTTTTTGTAGTAGTTATATAGAAGTATAGAAATATCTTGTGGCGGGTTTGTATTATATTTTTAATAATTGCATTGTGTTTTCTTGTAGTGCAATATGTCGCCTTCAATGGCTCGTGACAAATCCAATCCTTCTATAGTAAACATATGGGATCAAGTGTACCACTCATCAAACAATGTGCTTGGTGTGCCACAAAATTACATTAAAGACGTTAGCAAGAGGTAATCACTGACCTCTATACATGGATAGCGGGCTGACGCACCGTTGAATAGTCGCCGATTGAAACCACAGGAAGTTGTATTTTGCCCTGCGCAATAATTACTTTATTGTCAAAGTTAAAAGAATTTTGTATTACAATAGAACACATGTGTGGAATATGTGCACCAGCAGGTGTATGACTTTTTCCCGCCATATTGCGAAGGACAAAAGCAACTTCCTGTTGTTTAAATCGGCGACTCAGACTCGCTATCCATGTGTAGAAGTCAGTGGAGGTAATGCCGCGGAACGAAAAAATAAAATAGAGACACGTTTTATTAAAAAAAGAAAATACCGAGTTTTGATACAGAGGATGAGATCAGAGGGGTGAGAATGGACGAGCCAGTTCATTCTTGTAATCCGATTACCGTGCATTACTCACATTCTCCTGCACATTCATTGGGTCTGGGATGAATAATACTTATGAGTGATAGGAAGCACACTCAAATACACCATTCAGGCGTGTCTCAAGGTGTGTGATTTTTACAAAAAGAAGATTAACAATTTTCAGGAAAGCCAAAATTAATATCAAAACTTAATAGCAAATTTAATATCAAAAATGCCCGAAAAATGACATAAACGAAAATGAATAATTCACTTTTGGAGTTGTAATCATAAAATATTTGCACGAGTAGCTTGAGGCGCAGGTGTAGAGGTCTCCGAAATCGTCGACCTTTTATAAATATTTCATTTCAGAATAGTGATAGTTGATTTGTAGTTTCGAGTCTAGAATTTCCTGTGTACATGGAGAAATAAACTGGCAAAACAACACGAGGAATAGTAAGCAAAATCAATACACCAATATTTCAAATCCAACATGCATTATAAAATTTCTTTTAATCCATAAATTGGTATTTTACCCGAAAATAGGGGACAATCGAATTTTGCGCTAATTGATGGCAATTGACTAGTTTTACATAAACATAGAGTTTTAGAGCCATACTGTGCATAATATTTTCAAAAATGTACCATAAAATATCCTTGGGTGGCAACCACCCCCCTTACCTTCGACTATATGACGGCATACCATGACCCTGGTAAAGGTGCTACCTTCACATTTGTTTCGCTAAAATGACCAAAAAGAATGAGAGAACGATTACCTAGAAGCTCTTTACGAAAGCTTTTGGCATTTTAGCGCACCGGAGCGAAGTTCACTGGGCCGACCACCCCCCGGTAAGAAGACTGTAAGACGAGGTTTAAGGTTAAATGTTATTTGAACAAAATCTAAAGATCTGGTTAGGTCCTGCAAAATTTGACTTGATGAACACGGTTAAACAAAATACATTTGAAAGCATCTGAGCGTTTCTTTTTATGTCATAACGCGTCCGGAAATGGAATAAATGCTAAAACAATGTAAATTTGGACTCAAATCTACAGAGCCCCGGAAGCGACATAGAATAATTTGTTTTTTGATAAAAAATCTTTAAAAGATCTCGAGATCTTGACATTATCTCGAGAAATTAACTCAAGACCTTGACATTATCTCGAGATCGTTTAAGATCTCGATATCTTGACATTATTTCGAGATAATTATTTCCATACCCTCCGAAAATGTTATTCTTAAGATGATTGTAGATATAGAACATGCACCAATACCCACATAGAAGATTTTTTTCAATTAAACATATTAATGTGTTTTTAGGTGGTCATATCAACATGAAGTAAGGGTGAAAGATAGCGACATTCAAGTTTATCAAGATAGCTGCTACTCTTCCGCTTGTATGGAATGTGAACAAGTAAGAAAAGTGAATTCAATTTCACCTTTTATTCACTATTTTGCGTTAGGAACAGACAGGTTAAATATTTATTAAAATAACATCGAAGCCTTTTGACATCTTCTAGCAAGTTCTTTTGGTGTTTGGTCCTGTAAAGTGTGTACAATCTCGATTGTATGAATTTCGTACGTTGTTTCGAATGCTGTATTTATTAGCACTTTCAAGCTTAGTTAACACAGTATAAACCGACAGAAAACCATCTTTTTGTGTCGTCTGCAAGAGGGCACATAATTATGGATTCCTTTGGTAGTGTGTGTGTTTGTGTGTGTGTGTGTCTGTCTGTGGTAAAAATTCTGACCCAAATATTAACCCTAAATATAATTGGCCGCTGTTTCCGCACAAGTGCGCACATTTTGATGGTACTTGCATACAAATGACCTTGTTGCAGTGTCCCACATGTTGATGACCTCATATGCCCTTTGACCCGGGCCTTTGACTTATTCACAAACCGCGACGGCAGACGATCGCTGCGTTTTTATTTTACCCTTCAGAAATGTTAGGAGTATTCCATGTTTTAAATAAATTAAATATACTCTCCATGTATTCTTTATTTTTATTTTTCAAAGTAATGAACCGGAAGCCATCTATGTTTTAATTAACAAACAGTACTACAATAATTGACAACATGTTTTCTTTAGGTAGACAT
>JAMKCH010041764.1:0-22666 GCA_023653785.1 Ophioderma brevispina
GTTAATTGTTTTCAATTGGTTGAAAAATTAAGGAACCTGAATTGGATGGGGTGTGTTGGTGGCAGGGGTGAGTGGCAAACCAACCCTTGTTATACTGGGAAAACCCTGGCGTTGTTGGAACGAGACAACCCCGGGGGGGTAGTGGGAAATGGAACTCTGGGAGGTTGAGAAGGAAAATCTGGTAGAGGTGTCATGGTATGCAAATGAGGGGTAGGTATTGCATTTATATTCCGTCAAGCGCGTCTGCCCAATATCATATAGCGCATAGACGGAAATCAATTGAATACAAAAAAGGAACCATTGGTAGTTGGGATGGGTAGTTGGGACTTGTCCATATAGATAAAAAAAGGTAAGGTGGGGAAGGTAATGTAAGAAATGTGTCCTGGTGGTTGTAGTGGAAGGAGGAAAACATGGGTTCGTTGGGAAAGACTGTGGACCACTCTTTGTAGATGAGAAGCGGGGAATCTTGTTGATGGGAAGGACGCTCTTTGACAGCAGGGGAAGGGGTCCCAGACAGTTGTGGAAGGGATCTTGGATAGTTGAAATGAAGAAAGTAGAAACAGAAAAAGACCTTGGGACTTTGGGGCCAGCTGGCAGCTAGTAAAGGGGCACTGGTATTAGTGGCAACAGGGGCCCTGTGGTCGGGGTAGTCAGGGACAGGGACCTAAGGTGGTGGACAAAAGTTTTTTAAAAATGGGCTACAGGTGAAGTTGATAAGTTCACCAACAACCAAACTGTTCATACTATATCTTGTTATTTCATATATATAATTAAACTTATGTAAAACACTTTGTACTAAGCAAGTTTGCAATAAAACTTCACGAATTTCAAATCTTGATATTGTGTTCTACCGTTTCTTTCTTCTAAACATAAAGTATTCCCAACCACATAGAACAAAAACCCAACAAGACTCACTGCTTGGGGCGCCCCTTTCCTTGTTATAAGGAAATTTTTCATTAATGGTTACCAATTGAATGACCAAAAAAGGTCAAACAAGATTGTGGTCAACCATATTAACATACACGCAGTCCTAAGGCCCAAATTCTTATACCGTTTTCTGCTTCTATCCAAAAGGCCTGCACTGATTGTAATTCTTGTTTACCCCGTTATGTTGCATACTTACAGGTCATATAATGATGGCGGCAACTTAAACTTTCTTGAATTACTATATGTCCCGTATCTTTTTCCTCAACAACTCTGTAACAAAATTTGGTGAATCGTGACCACAGTTAGCAGGTTAGGTCTGACTGGGGATTCTAATGAAGTCTTTACCCGTGGGGCCACTGTAATTTCAAAGGTTTTTTGTTTTTGGATGATGAATTGCGTGAACAGACATGCTAAACGGTGTCTTTTTTCCAACAAGCGATGTACGCGCGTACTTCGTTTTTTAGGGTGTCAAAAACGCAAAATATGGAAAAAAGGGTATGTTTTTTTCTTAACCCTGAATTGCTTGGGGTTATTATCTCATTAAGCAGGGATCAAAATCTCCAAAATATTGTATCAGAACTTGGAAAGTAATCAAAGCAAGCAATAAGGGTATATTTACGATTCAACCTGCGTAACTTGTTGATGGTTATCATAAACAGAAAAAATACTTGTTTTAGGGTAGGTTTTTAGCTTGTTTTTTAGTCGGTGAAAATACGTGATTTTAGTGACTGCCTTTTTTGAGTTCATGTTTCAAGCATCATATCCCCCTTTAATACAAGTGGCCCCCCCTGGAGTCCTTTAAATAAAGGAATTTTCCAGGAATTCCCTGCTAATTCTACAGGCATTCTTTGTTGAACACAAATGCGCACGTAATTGACAGCATCAATCGATGTTGTTTGCCTTTTTTTTACTTTAGCGGACAGCTTCATGAATATACATGTTTCCTGCTTGATAGAGTTGTACAAGCGTTTTCCGTCCTTAGAGTGCCTACAGCACCAGCCAGTTAAGGAAAGTGGTACCAGGTCCGTAATAATACCATTTGACACAATATCTAAAATTGACCGTAGTGATGTGGAAAGTTCATGAAAACATGTATTGACAAAATCAAAAAAGTTGGGCAATTTGCATACGACCCAGTTTCCAAAATGGAATCCCTATCTTAAAGCCAAAAATACCTAAGAATAGTGTTAAAAATACTCAGGTCAAGATTTCAATAAAACTATTTTTCCCAAGATGGCTTACATTTTATTGTTACACTCTCTTATCTCTCATCTCTTATTATAATAGCCCTATGAGAAGATTGTTGGTAAAATTAAAGATGTTTCTGGGTCAAGGAGTTCAATAAACCTATTTACCACTGGTCAGATGGATAGTAAAGTAATGGACGTCTTTTCAATACGTCACTATTTTCCCAAGATGGTCACATATAAAAAGGCAAAAATTCCTTTATACCTCAATTCTATACAGCAACTTTAGGTTTACGATTTTGTGACAAAGTTGTATTTTTTTAGTCAAGGACTTCGACAGCAATATTCTCAAAATGCAATGACTGTCCGTGAGTCATGTTATTCGTGGACCACCAAAATGTGACACCTTTGATATGCACCCAAAGCATATCCGGCAAGAGTTCCATATGTTACCCCCTTCAAAGCTCTACATGTACAACAAATTTATTTTTTGATTTTTTGGCCTTAGAGTTAGGGTATTTGTTAGTGTAAGGCCCAATAAAGACAAAATAATTACTTGTTTTCTGGTATAATTTCAAAGGGGGGTACATATCCTGGGAACTCTTTCCCATAATCCCTAACGTACCTAACTCCGTACTTGGAAATTTTCCACGTTATGGAACCTGACCGATTGAGATTTCGAGTATGGCGCCCCTATCCCTGACTTAGTCAATTTTTGGTACTTAAGTCGTTTTTGAACGAGCATCCGAGAGCGAGAAACCGCTCCTTTTAAGTCCACCGGCCACTTCCCCGGTGAAGACCCAAGGAAGCGTACGCCTCTGACTTCATTTTTGAAAAGCTACGAGACATTTCACACCAAGTTCGCTTAGTAGATCTAGGGGATTTTCAGCTGACCATTGAAGTGGTCCGCTAATGGAAAATCCGCTGCCGTGGCCCGGTTACGTGACTTTTCACCCAAAAGATCTAGGGCACTTTCCCGCTGAACGAATCGGGTCCGCTTCGGACCCTGATTCATTTTTGAAAGTCAACATGCCGTGCCTGGCTACGTACATGCCGGTGGCCCGGGCTTGTGACTTTTCATTAATCCAAAGATCTAGGGCGACTTCCCGCTGAACAGAAGCGGTCGCTCTGGACTTTAGTCTAGGGCGACTTCCCGCTTAACAAGAAGCGGTCCGCTCTGGACCTTTAGTTTCATTTTTTGAAAAGTCAACATGCCGTGGCCCGCTAACGATACGTGACTTTTTCATCCGAAAGATCGTAGGCGACTTCCCGCTGAACAAGAAAGCAAGTCCGCTCTGGTCTTAGTCTAGGGCGACTTCCCCGCTGAACAAGGAAGCGGTCCGCTCTGGACTTAGTTTTCATTTTTTGAAAAGGTCCAACATGCGGGCCCGGCTACGATGACTTTTCATCCAAAGATCTAGGGCGACTTTCCGTTCCGCTGAACAAGGAAGCGGTCCGCTTCTGGACTTAGTTCATTTTTGAAAAGCCATTCAACATGCCGTGGCCCGGCTACGTGCCTTTTCATCCACAGATCTAGGGCGACTTCCTGCTGAACAAGGAAAGCAGTCCGCTCTGGACTTATTTTTTTTTTTGAACTCTGGACGTTCATTGTTAAATGTCTGAGATTGTACTGCCTCCTATAGTATACGTGTCGGGTCGCGGCCCTTTTTCTATCCTTAGAGCAACTTCTAGTGAATGATGGCCCAGTTACTTATCCTCACGGACCTGGTGCGAGTTTGCTGTCAGAACTGGGTATGATACGACCTCTAAAACATTAGATATGAACCCTAAACCGACCAACCCAATCCTAAATGTTTTGCGGAACCGGTATGTGCCCAACATTTTTATTATATAAAATCTACCCGGGGTCATTTCTTGCTGGGAAATGAATCGGTTTCAAGAACTGCCCGCACTTTTTACCATGGTTTTTCCGTAATGTTCGGCCAGACAGTACGACGTTTTTCCGGGGGGGTTTCGGTCACAACCCCTGACCTCTAGCCGGTCACAACCTCTGACCTTGACCCGGGCAAATGACCTGTGACTAAGCCGGGCCATCGGCCAGCGGAAAATGTCACATCCGCTGAATTTTCTAAGTCGAATATGAAAAAAGAGGCGAAAAATATAACTCCCACCCTCAGGCATTTCCCTCCCCCAAGGGAAGCGGGAGTACAAAAAAGGTAGGAACAAAAAGTAAAAGAGAAAAACATTACTTACTTGACCTGAGACTCGAACCTGGAAATTGGAATCCTAGCGGTCTTGGTTCCGTCGCCTTATCCACTGCACTTTCTGATACTTACCTGAAAATGATGCTTTTTAATATTTTATACCTTGGAATCCAAGCCGAGGCCACGCAGCCGACACTTTCTACCTAGCCGGGCAAAGGCATGTCCAGGTTTGTGTTCCGGTAAACTTTCTAGTGTTCGACTAGGCCTGGCCTTTACGCGGTCGCAACCCCGACCTTAACCCTAACACTTCAAATTGCGGTAACTAAGGGGCGGCCGCACTCCTGTTAATGCGCGTTGCATTAACCTTAATGTTTGGGCCCTAACTGCATGAACCGGTCCCCACACCTGAACCTTACGCGGTCGCAACCCCTGACCTTAAACCCGGGCACCTTAGCTTGCAATTGGCGGTAACTAAGGGGCGGCCGCACGCCTTGTTAGGCGCGTGCTGTTTTACCGTAATGTTGTGCCTATTGCATGCATCGGTCTCACCCGACCTTTAAAAACCGGTGGCAACGCCCTTTGGGGGACCCTTTTTGGACCCTGCTAACTGACCCTTCACTTGACGGTAACTAAGGGCGGCCGCACGCCTGTTAGGGCGTGCAGTTTTTAAAAACCGTAATGTTCGGCCTCAGGTCTATTAATTACCACTTTTGCTAATTTTAGAAAGGGAATTTGTTGTTTTTAATTTGTTCTGATGTATTGTATTGGAATTTGTGGCAATGGAAATGTGTTCCTTTCTTTTGAATAAGGTCAACATCTTGTTATCACAGACGTATTTCTGATAAGAATATATTTTAATTTGGTGTTGACTGGTAGTATTTCGGCTTCACTTCTGTGGTAGCAGGTAGCTGCAGGCTGCAAGTCTTTGTATGGTATCAGTAGTTTGTATTTGGAAAACTGTTGGTTAACCAACGCACCACGGCGCTGGGACCCTATATTATCCTGGAGAGGATAGGGCCCGGCCCCACAAATACCGGTCGGATGAAGGCCTCCCATGTGGGATTTTATTGGGCCAGGTGTTCCAACGTTAGATTATGCTGGACTTGTTGTGTTAGCAGCAGTGAAGCGATTTGCGGGTGGACTGGAGAGGTAGCAAGTAGCTAGCTAGAGATGGATGTTACAAGTCTTTTTGAATTTTAGTATGACCTTGAATACAGCCGGGCCGGCCCGAAGGTTAGGGCTGATCAGCTGAAAGTAAAGTGTTCTTGTCAGCCAAGTACAACAGACGGTGCTCTCTTACCTCGGCACAACATCTTGTGTACATTTAAGCGATCTTAAATGCCCTAATCGCTCGGCACAACCACTGTATGCGTCGGCCTATGGTCATGTTAGAACTACAGCGGGGGGTGCACTGCTGTTTTGCGGCACAACCTGCGGGCACGTTCATGTCATTTGTTCGAGTAGTCAGCGGACAAAGTTAGCAATGCAGGGTGCCCTATCATTCGGCGCAACCTTCCCTTAAGCGTCCGTCATTCGCCAAAATGCTTGCCAAACATGCACGCTGTTTAGACCGCGAGGTGGTTCGCTCAATCAAGGCTGGCACAAGCTGCGCATAGATCGACGCGATGGTAATACGAAAAAACACTCCACCCGACAGAGATGCACCCCGCACTTCTGCCAGAACCCGAACTTAGTCCGCTTCGCCTTTCCTGACAGTCGTTCTTCCGAGTGTCTTGCATCTCCGACAGTGTGCCGGAAATGGCCTTTTCCTCATATCAACCAGCACATGGCCCCGGCCTATTGGTTGAGGGTATTGCCTTAATACAGGTCTCATCTGGGGGCTGGCCGCCTCGGCCAGTTTGATGGATAAAACCTCGACTGGTCGATCAATTTTGTCAGCAGCCGGGTGTACCGACGCATTGTGGACACGATTTTGTAACAATCCAGGCATTGACCCTGCTGATATCTCGGACCAGGAAGTAAGCACCTGCTTCCACCATGCTGACTCTTTCTCCACAGGAGTTGGTAATGCACGTAACTGATCATCTTTTGGTCAACGCCGCTCCTGTACTTGATGTATTCAACCCCTACGTGGGAGCGGCGAGAATGTGCGCCTCTTTCTTCTTAGAGCCTTTGGTGACGAAAGCGCCGGCACTGATCGTTCTCGGGATCATTGGAATCGCGGTACCCGTTATGCCCCGTTGAAATTAGTGGGACAACCTTGACGTCTTTCCACAGCGTGAACGGTGTGCGCCCATTTTTGCCGACCATAAAAGGTAACCACACGCGGGCCTTTTAAAGAGGTTCTTGAGGACATCGGCCCGGGGTTTTTTTTTTAAGAAGTCAGTCGGTAGTTCCCCGTGAATTCTCTTTCTCGGCCCCCGTTAGATAGGAATCGCGCTCCAACAGTTCGTGGGCTAATAGATAGGATCCGCAACTTGTCTCAGTAAGTATTATGATGAACTTGTTTGTTGGTGCTCGATGTCGGCCGTCGAGCGCGATAATCGCGACTTTCGCGGTGTGTTTGAAGGTGCATAGGGAGTAAAGTTTGCACATGTATCCAGTGTCCCATTCTCATAATGCGGTACATTCTCTGAAGCCCTGGCTTGGTCGGCCCTTGGTCGGCATTCGATGGTCCGTCAGCCAACCGTAATGCCCCTTGTACGGCACCATGCCTTCCTCGAGATATACTTGCGGATTGCAGTGATACTTCTCCTGGCAATTTCGCTGAAATCGTGTCCCAGGCGACTGGAACCTATCCACGGATGCTTTCGGATGTAATTGAAACCTTTGCTCTTTTTCTTCCTGGGTTTCTGCAATCCATCTTCTTTCTCTTTGGGGATCGGTAGTCCGGTTTCGCACAAGAGATGCTACCCGACAGGACTTCAAAACGCTTTTTACCCATCTTAAATCCAATCATCGGGTTTAGTAAACCCGGATGGGTCGACCAATTATCCTTGTGCGTTTCGCCAAAGCGAATTAAGACCCACCACCAGATGGATACCAAACCACGCGTCTTTTCTCACCTCTTTCTCTCTCAACGGATGTTTGTTCCCATCGCGATTTCCTGGAAGAGAATAAGAGAGAAAACCCGCAAAATAGTCCAGGGGACGCGTCCCTGTTGGTCAGCGTCAAAGGGTCCGGGTTCCACTCGGCAGTGTACCGCGAACACGTGTCGTCCGCACCGGGGTTCAAATATTGCGTCCATCCGAGTATTGTCCCGTAGAAGGTCCTGCCAGTTCAATCGGTCCTGCCTTCGGGTCATTTTCTGCCCCGTCTATGAACTCGGACCCTCTTCGCGGTGGGCTGGCTTTGCGCGGGATCATCAGATAACAAAATCCTTCTGATCCTACGGCTCATCAATTCAGTGCTACAGTCGGTGGCCAGCCGTATGTTTCCCGTCAAGCGCAGCTTCATCACGGGTTGCATCAATAGTCATCTGGCGCGACTATCCTGGGGATGACAAAACGCTGAGTTGCTCCGATCGGGCAGGAAGCCTTTCCCGATGAGCTTGATGCTACCGGTCCCTTTCCCCGGCTCGTTAGCCTTCTTTGGCTTGGGTTTTGGCACAGGTCGGGGGAAGAGCGCCGCCTCCGCTGATGCGCCTAGTCTACTACTGCGCGCTTTGCTGCCCTAGTCCGTCTCATGTCGCGCAGTATTCCATGGTGCGGTCGGCTGTCATTGTTGCCGCTACTCTCCCCGATAGCCACCCGCGCTCTTTAGGCTTTATTTTTAGCCTTTCTTCAATTCTCTCTTCTTCCCAAACTCCAACTTTTCCGAACTTTCTGAAGTCGATATCATGATGTCCATTTCTAGAACTGATACAGATCGCTGGCGATCTCTCCTTTTATACCCTAGCAGTTTCCCGCCACGAATCATCACGTGCCGCGATCACGTGACGGTATCAACGTGAATTATCACGTGGAGAACAGTAGGCGAAAAAGAAAAAGAACAAAATGACTGACTTGAGTGTGACTCAACCTGGAAAATCCGGGTTTGCGTCTGGGTCTTCTGTCCATCGCCCTATCCATTGCGCCATTGCGCCATCTGATACTTACCTGAAAAACTTGATCGCATTTTTATAATTTTATACCTTGGAATGAAAGGAATGGTCCGTTGTGTAACCGGGGTCGTTCACGTGATTGAAACGGATCTTTCCACGTTCAAAATTTCTTCCAAAGGACTATTTCCGGTGAAATTCCCATATGGCCAATTCCACCTTTTAAAAAATGACTAAGTCCAGAGGCGGGACCTAGAATGGCCCTATAGATCCAACAGCCATAGTTCAGGGTGGAAAAAAAACTAAGTCCAGAGCGGTCGACTTCCTTGATTTTTAGCCGGAAATCGCCACTACATGCTGTAACTGGTTCCGCTCATCCGGACCAAGTCCCACTGGCCGTGGGCCCGACCACGTAGCGTATTAAACCCCGTTATATTATACGTTCTGGTCGCGGGCCACTTAAGAGCCATTCGAACACCACATTCCACTTTAACCACATCCCTAACTTAACCACACCGACGCATGGGGACTGCGATCAGAAACCGGTCAGGCCCGGTACGCTTCAGACATGATGTTTTTTTTTTCCTTAAAACCCTAGTTTAAGTTGTTTTTTTGCGGAAACCGGCCAGGTGGCCAACATTTTTTTAGTAAGGTCCGGTTGGATTCCCGCGGCGCCAGAAGGTGACGACTACCGCACGATGCAAACCTTAGCTGGCTCACGGCAGCGAAACCTTTTCACCCAAGATCTATAGGGCGGACTTCCCCGCTGAACAAGGAAGCGTTCCGCTGGGACTTAGTTCATTTTTTTGAAATTCCACATGCCGTGGCCTGGCTACGTACTTGCCTTGGCCCGGCTTAGGTGACCTTTTCAACCCAAAGATCTAGGGCGGACTTCCCGCTGAACAAGGAAGCGGTCGGCTCTGGACTTGTTCTTTTTGAAAATTTCAACATGCGTGGGCCTGGTCTACGTAACTTGCCGTTGCCCGCCTAGGTGACTTTTCACCCAAAGATCTAGGGCGACTCCCGCTGAACAAGGAAGCGGTCCGCTCTGACCCTTAATTTCATTTTTTGAAAATTCACATGTTCGTGCCCTGTCTACGTCACTTGCCGTGGCCCTGCTAGGTGACTTTTCAACCCAAAGATCTAGGGCGACTTCCCGCTGAACAAGAAAGCGTTCCCGTTTTCCGCTCGGAGTTAGTTCTTTTTTGAAAAAAGTCAACATGCCGTGGCCTGGCTACGTACTTGCCGTGGCCCGGCCTAGGTTACCTTTTCATCACCCAATATCTAGGGCGCTTCCCTCTGAACAAGGAATCGTTCCGCTTCTGGAGTCATTTTTGAAAAGCAACAATGATGCCGTGGCCTTGCTACGTACTTGCCGTGGCACGGCTAGGTGACCTTTTCACCCAAAGATTCTAGGGCGACTTCCCGCTGACAAAGGAATTGGTCCGCTCTGGACTAGTTCAATTTTTGAAATTCAACATGCCGTGGCCTGGCTACGTCTGCCGTGGCCCGGCTAGTGAATTTTCACCGAAAGATCTAGGCGAACTTCCCCGCTGAACCAGGAAGCGTTCCGCTCTGGGAGTTAATTTTTGAAATTCATACATGCGTGGCCGGCTATGGGTGACTTTCACACCCAAAGATCTAGGGCGAGTCCCGCTGAACAAGGAAGCGTTTCGCTCTGGAGTGTTCATATTTGAAGTCTACATCCCGTGGCCTGGCTACGTACTCTTGCCGTGGCCCGGCTAGGTGACTTTTCACCCAAAGAATCTTGGCGACTTTCCCGCTTGAACAAGGACTGGTCCGCTTCGGACTTAGTTCATTTTTGCAAATTCAACATGCCGTGGCCTAGCTACGTATTTGCCGTGGCCTGGCTATGTGACTTTTCCCCCAAAGATCTAGGGCGACTTCCCGCTGAACAAGAAAGCGGTCCGCGCTGGACTTGTTTCATTTTTGCAAATTCAACATGCCGTGGCCTGGCCATACGTACATGCCGTGGCCCGGCTTGGTGATTTTTCATCCAAAGATCTAGGGCGACTTCCTCCGCTGAACAAGGAAGCGGTCCGCTCTGGACTTATTAATTTTTTGAAATTTCACCATGCCGGGCCTGGGGGCCCCTACGTACTTGCGTGGCCCGGCTAGTTGGACTTGTACCCACAAGATCTAGGGCGACTTCCCGCTGAACAGGGAAGCGTTACGCTCTGGAGTTCATTTTTGAAAGTTAAACATGCCGTGGCTGCTAGGTACTTGCCGTGGCCGGGTTAGGTGACTTTTCACCCAGAGATCTAGGGCGACTTCCAGCTGAACAAGAAGTGGTCCGTCCTGGACTTAGTTCATTTTGAAAATTAACAATGCCGTGGCCTAGCTACGTACTTGCAGTGGCCCGCTTGGTTGACTTTTCATCCAAAGATCTAGGGCGACTTTCCGCTGAACAAGAAAGCGTTCCGCTCTGGACTTAGTTCTTTTTTAAAATTCAACATGCCGTGGCCTGGCTGACGTACTTAATGCCGTGGCTCGGCTGGGTGACTTTTCACCCAAGAGATCTAGGGCGACGCCCGCTGCCCATTTATTTATTTATTCTTTCTTTATTCTGGAAAACTCTTTCAATACATCAGTACTGGTCTCCCAAGAGTCCCGATTTTACAATACATGAAATATACAACAAAATGATGCGAAAATAAGCTAAAAGTAATGACAATTAAAAGACAATATAATCTATGAACCAACATGCAAGAAAATTTAGTGTAATGCTACACCAGAATTAAATTTTCTCCGAAACTCATTCAGCTCATGTCAGAGAAAATGGCATCTTATATCTGCGGGAGCTGGTTCCCACTGACAAGACTCTATAATGACAAGTGCGCTTACCACATTAATATTCCATGTAATGGCAAACCATTAAGGCATTACTGCTGTGACTTCTATAACTCTTTCTCGGCTTGAGTGATTAAAAGTAAAGCAGATGAATATATAATCAGGAGCAATTCTTTAAGACATTTTAAAAAGTAACTATAAGACGTGCTGATTCCATCTATATTCAATGTTATATATCCCATTTGAAGTCTTCATCATTTTGTCTATTGGAGTCCTGATTTCTGCATTAGGATAACCGAGCAGTTTTATTATGAGTATTTGAATGTGATTATGGTGATGAGCAGTTAAGTTCGACCATACCAGGACTACAATAGTCAAAATGGGGAAACCATGGCTTTTTTGCTACTACTTAACTGATGAAACGGAAAAATATTTAACTCTAAACTCTACGAATTCCTCCTTACGTTTTGAAATATTGAGGGACATATAAGTAACATTCTCACTCCATGACAGTGGGAAATCAAATACAATGCTAAATATTTAATTTTTCAAACTATCAACATCTCAATATTAGTATTATCATATGTAAGGAAATGTTTTTAAATTAGTTAGTGCTTCATTGCCGTTTCCAACCCATAACGTTGTGTTCCCTTAAATTTAAAGTTAGGTTGATAGTCTTAAACCAATTTGCAACTATGTCTAAGTTTCTTTTAAGTTCAGTTTCTAAAGTTTTAGTGGGTCAGATGGAACTTGTCAACAAGTGTGTTCGTCAGCAAACATGACCACATTTACCATTTAACTGAATCAGGCAACGAGTTAACAAAAATTAACCAAGGGGCCTAGGATAGATCCTTGGGGATACCAATATTATTGCCTAATCAAAAGCTTAGAGTTTTTTTAAACAGCTGAGACCTATTTTTTAGATGATTCAAACCATTGAAGTTATTGCCAGTTATGCCATATGATTAAGTTTTTAAGAAGGGATTTCAATGACTAACGTTCAATTCCTTTTAAGATCTAGAAATAATGCACCTGTTACTTTACTTTTAAAACCTACCACCATTTATATTATTTAAGATTTGATCAGTTACATCAAGTTTGGTCATGTATTGTGTGTACATGTTTACTCCGAAACCTGACCGACATGGATGTAGAATGTTATTTCTGGTTAGATAATTATTAAGTTGATCATGAACTGCTCGTTCTAATATCTTAGAAAGAATAGGGTAAAACAGATATAGGTCTGTAGTTTACCTACTCACATCACTCTTATCACCATCCTCCTTGTATATAGGTGTACCCTTAGCCACTTTCCATTGTGATGGGAAGCTGTGAAGTGAGCAAGGAAAAGGTTTACAAATATATGCAAGGGGGTGACAATACTGGAGCAGCTAACTTTAACAATCGGATACTTAAGTTATCAATACCACTGCTCTTATTATTAGAGAAGTTACATATCTTGTCCCAAATCCGAACGTCTGGTGTTAGTACATCAAATTTAAAATAATTATTATCTCTAAAATCAGGACAATATTTATTAAGATTATTAGTACCCACAGTCCATTGGCAACATATCTATCATCATGTTTAAAAATTTGCTATGCCAGGGGTTACCATGAGGTGAAAATGAATTGAGTTGATCGCAGTGTCTTTTCATTATCATTGGAACCCAGTTTGATTTGAACAGAGGAAATAGAGAGACATTGTTTGGAATTAACTTTGTAACTGTTTCCATAATTTCTTAGAGTTATTACATTATAATAATTTCTTTCGTACAATACTTCTTCTTGAGTGATTTATTTAGTTTATTGACTTTATTTTTAATTGTTCTAGCCATCTTCCAATCCTCTTCATTATTGGAATTTATGAGCTCTTGAAAAGTAATAATCCCTATCTTGTGGTCTATAACCCCATTGTCCATTCAGGAAATACCCTTTGATTGGTTTCTCTTTAATTGGACAATGTAAATCACAAGCACTTTTCAAACATACTCTGAAAAAGTGTTTATAATGCATCATCACATTGACTTATTTAAAAATACGATCCCAGTGTTTAATGTTGTGATTGTTTAATAAAATCATGATCATTTATTTCTTAAGGAAGAGTTTTAATGAATTTAGGTGGTACCTTTAAACTTTTTATTTTCGAACAAGATAGATCATTGAATGATCAGAAATCTGCCTATGCTATGAACACTGCACTAATACATTTATCAGGTTTATATACAAATGCTAGTCACGTTACTTTTATTGGTTTCTGTAATTCTGTATATCATTACGTAGTTGTTTATTAAAAGTTACTGTGATTAGAGAGTTTCTTAATTTTAATTTGCTTAATTTTTTATTTTTTTCAACTTTCAAGATTAAAATCCCCAACAATACAATAAGTGGGGGACTGTAGTGAACGATCTTATGTGATGTGAAAATAATCGGAAAAATTTTGTAATTTGGTATTTTTTTTATTTTTTTTATACATTGATAATCAAAAAAATTGATGGAAGCACTTGCCACACCCATTTCATGGCCCCCAGCATGGATTTCAAAGTTACCCAGGGGTAAAATTTTTAAAATGCTCCGATTGTGTTTGAAAGCACACCATGATGTTTGTCTGTTACAAGGATTCCAAAAAGGTATAGTTTATACTACCTGTGACTTATAGTTTAAGGTATTATGGTGTAAAACTGTAAAAATTGTGCAAGGTCAATTTTAGTTTGGTTACAGAGGGGTCAAAAATTAAAAAAGTTGTCCAATTTTTGTAAAATGGGTTCAAATTGTTGGTTTAGCTCGAGAATGAAATATTAAGGATAGTTTTTGATTATCTTACGTGTCTGGTTATTAAACCAAAATGGCGAATAAAGTCAACCGCTTTGTGCACTAATTGGATTCTATTGACCTGTAAAACCTATTTTGATTGGAATAACGTGAAAACTAAGCAAAACATAAGGCAAACTATTCCTATTTCATCAATCCTTTAGCTAGGGAAACAATTGCAACACATATTACCTGAATCAAAGTACTTTTCACTTTGGCCCATGTACAACCAAATTGACTTTTTCACCATTTTTACAGTTTTTACCCCCCACTCCGTAACTAAAATCCATAGATTAGTATACAAATAATTGACTGCTATGAGGGGCATGGTTGAACCTTAGGCCCAAGTGATCTCGAAGCCATACTATGCCCCGAGACGTAAGCCGAGGGGCATATTATGGTTTCGCATCACCGAGGGCCTCTAGTTTCAACCTGCTCCGCAAAAAAAACAGTCAATATTTGTTTTATATACGAATATATAAATTCTTGTCACACTGCAATTGGTTAAAAGGACATTCTATTTTTAAAGCCATGATGTAACACAGGCCTATATATCATTATGTGTATGCCATGGCATGCATCAATGGTTTTAACAATTTTGTGTAACTTATTGTCCAACACCTTAATGAATAATTAGCATCACCTTTCTTTGTTGAGGAAGTGAAGTTGGAGTCCAAAACTGATCACCGTAATCGACTTCTTCTTGCCATTTTTTTGTCGCAATAATGCGTACAACGCCGAATTCAGCAACTTTTACACGGCCTGCAATGGCCGTTTATCGGTGTCACATATAACCTCGAATTCTTCACGTTGTATTTTACCTGCCGTTTGGTAATTAGCCCTTGAGCTGCATCTCTGATTCCTTTCAGATCTTCTACAAGCTCATAGCATGAATACAGGTCTTGCGATTCAGAGCCATTTCCTTGCCAAGCCTGCATCAGACTTGCACTACATTTTTTGTTACTCCGTACTTACTTTCAGTTCGGCCCAGACCCAGGCTGGTTCGGCATATATCCGTCAAAATGCAAATACGATCTCTTACAACCAGCATCAATATGCCACTCATATCCTCGGATGAGATATATCCGTACAGCAGTCTCTATTTTGGGAAGAGTGTCCACGGGTAGGTTGGTCATGACTGAGATTGCCCGCTCTCCCAGGGAATAGTTTCATTTTTTGGTTCATTCTTGCAGCTAGTTTAATTTATGCCTCCACCACTTTTAAAACCAATCAGATGACCAGGGATCTATATATTGAGGTATTATGTAAACTAATACCTTTTTGGAATCCTTGTGACCAGACAAACACCAAATGTGTGCTTTTTAACACATTCAGAACATTTTAATTTTTGACCTCATGTCAACCTTGAAATCCAAGCTGGGGGCCATTAAGGGGGGTGGGCAGTGCGTCCATCAATTTTATGGCTTTTGTCAATGCCTAAGTACTTGTTTGCACAAATCAGACAAATCAATTTATATCCGAAAGCGCACACATCTAACCTACATTCCCCTGCTAATACACGTCTCATATAAAGATGTCATGTTTTTGAAAACAGTAAGTCTAAATATCAATTTACTCTGCTTTACCATCAGGTGGACGATAAACTGTGCCAAGTAGGATCGGCTTTGTGAAGGGCAAATTAGCTCTATCCAAGTCTTAACATATGTACATTGTAAGTTCGATTTTTTCCCTCTTTGAAAACAATACCATCTTTAATATAATACAAAATACCACCATGCTGCATGCTCTCTATCTATTCTATGAATATGTGTAAAACCCATCATGTGAATTTCTTTGTTACAAATACCAACATCTAACCAACTTTCTGTAATACATAAAAATATCAATATTGTTATCAGTCAGTAAAAAACGAACATTGTCAACTTTATACGAGGCTTGGATGTTAGAGTAGCTAGTTTAAAACCTCTTGTGATAAAGAACATGTAAAATCAAGAAAAGTATCACTGAATGGGAGCTCATCATTGCTGACTCTGAAAAACAATTATGGCAAGCCCAAGTATTGAATGCTGCTTAATTGAATCAGCAACACATTCACATGAAAATCAAGTTCACAGTTAATTACATATGATATAATCAATTTCTTAATACTTTTTACGCCATACAATCACCACAAGCATTTAGCTGACTTAAGGCCTTTTTCTTGTGGATCCTCTTATCGTTATTGATTACATCATTTGCATTTTCAATATACAAATTAAAATATAACTATATGATTAACATCAGTTGTGCTAATAACTTTTCATTTCTATCATCAAACATCAATTGTACATTGGCAATTCTTATGTACATTGTTGCTATTTACATGAAATTTTCATATTTATCTCAGTGTGTACATTTTCCATTATTTAAATTGGTGTTTACCTGCCATGTCATTGATAACACTATTTAAATTAAAATCTGTGCATTTACTGATGTTAGTGGACAGGAAGTCGTTCCGCTCTGGGACTTAGTTCATTTTTTGAAAATTCAACATCCGTGGCCTGGCTACGTACTTGCCGTGGCCCGCTAGGTGACTTTTCAATTCACGTGGCAGGGCCACAGAGCGTATGTAAACAGCGTAGTTTTGACCAAAAGCTGCCGGCTATCTACTCGATAGAACTAGAAATCACTAAGTCACCTTTTCAAGTGGCCGGGCCCCGTGGCAGCAACATTTAGCCGGGCCACAACGGAGGAAAATAGCCTATTTAGTGGGGCCGGAGGGACTACCCGTAGGGTCCACAGAAAATGGTTGGCCCCCACTGTTCGTTTCGGGAAATCCTATGTAGGATAAGGTGTTGTGAAGGGTTCTATCTAATGTTTTAGGAGTACGTTATCAGCCCGGTTCGACTGCAAAAACTCGCACGAGTCAGTGAGGGTAAAGTGACAGAGGAGATTTTTTTTAGGATACGAATTCTCTCAAAATGCAACAGCATCGATTGTAACCACTACAAGGACCGTTTCGAAGGTTATTGTTCCAAAAAGTACCAAAAGAAAACGCAAACCTTGTTTTTTAACTTGCCTGACTATCGTAACTGTCCCCATAGAACACGTGCTTTGACTTTCTGTCGTGCACGACAGAAGTACTAAAATCATTATATATACATAAAGACGGCGTATCGTTATTCACTTCAGGTGTGATCTAATACCTTGGAAAGCATTCCAAAATATGCAAAAAAAACCGGGTTCTTTGAAAAAAATATAGAGGGGCGCTTTCTTTCTGTGAATTCCTCATGTCTCTTTAAAGTAGGACCAATCGCTATGAAGCTGCTCTAAGGATAGAAAAATGGGCCGCGACCAGAACGTATAATAAAGGAGGGTAGTGCCTCCACATTTCAAAAATGATGAACCAGAGTTCGAAAATAAACTACGTCCAAGAGCGGACCGTTCTGGTCGCGGTTAAATGCTCTCTAGGATGATTACCCAACTCTTGGTGAAAAGTCCGTAGCGCGGCACGGCAGCGAGATTTTTCCATTAGCGGACCACTTCAATGGTCAGCTGAAAATCCCCTAGATCTACTAAGCGAACGTTAGGTGAAATGTCACGTACGTAGCCATGTCAAACAATGAAATAAGTTCCAGGAGAGACGCTTCCTTGGTCTCACCTGGAAGTGGCCGTTGGACCTAAGAGGGTGGTGGTTGTTGCTGAAAGCTTTCGCCCGTACGGCTGGTTGATTGGCCGCCCGCGATGAAATCCACTGAAATGGAGGGGAGGATTTGCCCCAAAATTGGAAAGTGGGTTATAAGTAAAAGTGGGTTAGTGATTTAAGGGATAGTATATCTGTGAAGTTTATATTTAGATCTGTATTACTTAAATAGAAACTGTATTTGTTTGTTCGACTATGTCAAGGAGTAAAAGGCGCGCCAATTTCGAACAATTAATTGGTCATGGTCACGTCCGCACCACCTGTTGGTAGTCAATATTTGGGGGTTTTCGTTCATCGGGCCATAAAGCACAGTTAGGAGGTTCTAAGGAAGAGTTACTGATGATTCTGTTATTGGTATCATTATCAATGATCGTTAATATTTGTATCACTCGCCACATTAGGCCTGACATTGCAGTAACTGAACACGCTTGGGTACTTGTATTTAAAAAATATTGGGATATCTTATCGTGGAAACAGAGTCAACTGCATAAACTCATTTTTAACCCTTCATCTTACAGTGTTGAGAATAGTTTTATTGACTCCTTGACCAAAAAATAACACTCATTAGACAGCCGCAAATCAGCTTGCTTAGGTTATAGAATAAGAAAATATACACCGGTTTTCTAACGAGATGAGCGGCCATCTTGAAAAAAGCCGGCATAGTAATCATGAGTCCATGACTCAGACAGATTCTGCAATTGTATTTTGAACCCTCATGGACCCAACAACATAACATGTGTGCGGACACTCGGAAAAGTCGGGGGGTCTGCCCAGAATTATTGGCGTACATATCAACGTTCTAAAAATAGGCAGGCCCATTTGCTGGGATAGGATGTTGATAGTGTTATAATGGGAGTGGGGAGGGGGGGAGCAGAATCAGGTTGACACAGATTGATCATCGTGGGTAATGTGTGTTTGCATGGCACACATACTAATGTAATAATAGAACTAGACTCCAAGCGACATATGATCTCGATAATGATGAGGCCGTAACACAATTGATTGCCAGTATTTTCGCTATCATTTTCAAAAGAGCTTTAAGATCATGCAGTTTGCTTAGTAGAATAACACAATGATCATGAACATCCAGACCCCAGCCCATGCCCGATTTCACAACATTTCGTTGGAAGGATGCCTCAATTTTTTACAAATCCAGATTTTCGCACAAATACTGCAACAATTGTTGGAATCAACTGAAATTTCAGCATAGGTTTTTATTTTGGCGGACATTTTGTAATCGTAAAACAGAATAGGTTATGATTCACCATGTGCTCTCCGATGTCTGTTTAAATTCATTTTCGATTAAACTCTTTTGTGGGGGAAAATGAACTTTTGTATCAAATGAGTCGAGAATCGGAGGGAGGGGCACTTAACTTTTATTTTAGGTAGAGGTGCGGCCCAATTCTGAACTTGAGAGCTTGGGACTGATTTTGTAGCTTTGAAATTAAATTGTTCTGAATTTTACCTTCTGAGGACCTTAAGAGGACCTTAATTCATGTACTCTATGATACATTCAAACTCGCGCTGACGCGTAAAATAGTTTGCATAATATGCAAATTAGGTGTTACTATACTTAAATGCGATTCCTAAAATATTTTTTAACTAACCCGTTTTTACCTCGGTAACGAAATATGATAGAAAGCTCAAATTTGCGGTGATATACATATCATTCTACAGGTCATGATAATAATTCATTAGCTTATAATGGGTTCTTTTATTAATATTCGTATTCTTTGTTATTCTAGTGGATTATCCTTAATTTGCATTAATTAATATTCACATCCTTTGACGGAATAAACTGAAATACAAAGGGATACGTTTGGGGGACACGAAATGTCTCTCAAACGTAGTAACGAGTGAATAACAAAACCAAATGTCTCCCTAATGTAGGATATATAAATATAACAGTTTTATATAGCGCTTAATCACCGTAAACCGTTTCAAAACGCTTTTTGCCAATTATCATTACGCCGCCTTCAAGAAATCATCATAATCATTTCGCTTCATCTAGGTGGCTGCTCAAAGACATGCCTTACAAGTGCACATGCTTATCAATTACTAAATCAAATTAGGTAGGACGAGATTTTCCGGGAGATTTTCATTGTAGGGTCATAAATGAGAATCCTATTCTAGATGTTTGGGGGAAGAACATCTGAAGATGTTTTTCCTTAGTTTGAAGGATGCTGAATCAGACTTTGGGTCCCGAGGGCACTCACTTGAAATGTGACGGGGACGTGTAAACCGGTGTGAGGAATTTAAGAGTCCTACATATCAGAAAGTCCTAGGACTCTAGGTTTCGGAGACTGGGCGTCTCCGAAACCTTTAATCAGGATTCAGAAACTGTGTGTCCTAGGACACAGAGCTTCTGAAAACTAAAGATAACTTTTACTTAGTGCCACCCGGACTCTGTATTTTGGGGGGCTCTCAAATTCGTTACAACTATCACAAAATTCACGGTCCTCTCAGGAAGCGTCCTAGGACTCTGTGCTATGACGCAAAATCCTAGGACCCTGTGGTACTGTGATGTATCGTCCCAGGACCCTAATCTGTGCTGTGCAATCCTAGGACCCAGTAGTACTGTGATGCAGTGTCCCATCCCCTTACCTAAACTGTGCTGTGTGTCCTAGGACCACCTGAGGTCCGGTGATGTAGCGTCCCCAGGCATCAGATATGCTACCGTAACTTCAAATGAAAGGTACTTGGTTACTTAAAAGAGGCCGAATCCGAGCAGTGGGTCCGCTGTGGCGTAGCGGTGCAGACCTTCAGACGAACCGTTATGTAATAGTAAATGTTTGTGTTTGTATTGTGTTAGTTATTCGTGGTTGTATACGTAGGTTCGAGTCCTGTTCGTAGTACCGCTTTAATAGTCGGTGGGTTAGATTTGTTTTATTTACTTTAATTTTATATTGTTTAGTTATTAGAAGTTTTATTACCTTCCTTTTTAAATTTAATTTGATTACTTCATATCTTTTCATTTTAAAATCTTTTAAAACTTTCTATTTAAAATTTTGATATTGGGTATTTGTAGAGCATGTTTTTGGACAGTTGGACAGGAAGTTTTAAATAGAGAATAGTTTCTTTGAAAAGAATGAAATATTATATATGAATATGTAAATGTTTTTGTTGTAATGTTTGAAACAGTTTTGAAAATATAACATTAATATCGTTTGTAACCAGTGATTACGCGTTTGTATGGTAAAAATATACCCGATACTATATCAAAAACCCACAATGTGGACATGTAAACAGTCCCGTTGATTTGTAAAGCAGGTGTTCATGAAAAGAAAGATGAACTCCCATCAATCACCCATTAAAATCTTTGCGTGTTCAAATAATTAATGAATACTTTAACATGATAATAGTTTATACTAAGTTTTTACTAACATTTATTAGCGTTAACATCATTGATATAATTGAGTGTGTTACGTGCTGATCTTAATAAATGCAATATAGTGTTAATATATATTAGCACTTGTTTTTGCAGTGTATTATTAGCTCGCAGGTGACAAAATGCTTAGACAGTGTAGATGAAAACGTATAGGTTATACAATGTATACTATAGGTTTTTCCAGTTAGTTTAAAACATTTTTCATTATATTTCATATCTCGTTAAGTTGGTTTTCGTCCAAAGAAAACGGAAATGTGCGTTTGTTTATAACGATTTCGTCTTTGATCAATTATATTAAACATTTGATCAATAACATAAACTTTATTTTCATACATTTTCGTCAAAATCAATTTAACTTGGTCTCACCCATGGCCCATCATCTGAATGCACAAACCAATTTCGTCTTTGGTCATTTAATTTCACATCTCAGTATATTTGTCTCGTGTGGTGTATGTATAGGCCGTGGCTAAGAGTTAGGCCTACAACATCAGCAAAATGTATCATAATCTACCTGTTTACCTTTCTTTCTTTCACTTATTTTTCTTTCTTTCACCTCATTTTGCTTTTTTGTCTTTTTTTACTTTCTTTCACAACATTTATCTTTCTTTCTTTTTGTATCATTATTTTAATTGCTTTATTCTTTTTATTTTCCTAATCTTGAACTGTATTCTTTGTGCCTGGTATATAAACAAATGAAAAGACGGAAAAAAATGTGATAATTTTTTTCTGATGTTAGAGGCCTACCTTTTAGTCATGGCCTATACATACTGGGCACGAAACGAACTATACTGAGTTAAAAGTGAAATTATATGACCAAAGACGAAATTGCTTTGTACATTCTGATGATGACCCATGGATACGACGAAATTAAATTGGTCTTGACGAAATTGCATGAAAATAAAGTTAATTTTATTGATCACATGTTTAATATAATTGACGAAAGATGAAATGCTTTTAACAAATGCACATTTCGGTGTTCAAGGAATGAAAAATAACTTAACGACATATGAAATTGAATGAAAAAAGTTTTAAACTAACTGGGAAAACCTATACTAACTAGGCTGCAATAAGGCTCAACTTTCTTGGCTGCATAGGTGCAATGCTTTCTTCTTTGGCATCTGGAAAACTGCTGTAAAATGTCTGAAATGCACTGGTTTGGCCCACTATCAGCTGTACCGACTATTGAGCATCTCGTGCTGGGCATTTTGATGCATTTTTACGTGTAATAGTATAACTAGAAATAGTGTTACCATGTTGAAAATCTGGTGTAATTGGGTGAAAATAGCTTGTACATTTTTGGAGGGGATATTCTTATCTTTCCTCTATTAAAATATTATAGAAACATGGCCAAAGTTGCGAGTTTCTCCATTGACTATTGTGTTTGAGGTAGTATTGCAGAAAAAAGTTAGGTTAAACACCAATAAATTTTTGAAAACATTGACTTCTACATATGAACTCAAGCATAAAACTTGAGAGCGGGTAAAAACTGAACCCGATTGCACCAGCCATTTTGCATCTTTAAATAACACAAATATGTAGTATCAACGAACGGCATTTTTTCAGCCTAAATGTACTACATTATCATTTCCATCAGTGAATTTGTACATGTACCGTTTGTGATGGGTTTCAAAAACAATATGGACTATACGATAATGATGTTTATTACGGTATCCACATTTATTGACAGAAATTAGTGGCATGCGCGAAATGATAAAAATGCTCCTCCTTACATGCT
>JAMKCH010041765.1:0-12929 GCA_023653785.1 Ophioderma brevispina
GAGGTGAGCACCTGCAGGGCTTTGGCTTTTAAAGTCCAGGCTCAATCAGGCGTGATAAGGGGGCTATTGAATGCTCTAACGTATGGGATATTCCTTGCACTTCTACATGTCAGTATAGACCAGTTGCTAACTTGTATTTGTAAACATTGATGTCACCTCATCTATACTTACATCCATTGATTTGGTCCACATTAATTCTAGCTTCTATAGTAATGAGTCATGGAGGTCATCATTGAGGAGGGGGTTGTTGTTGCTGTTGTGGTGTTGTTGATATTTGTTGTTATTACACAGTCGAGGAACTCGAGGAACTCGACTGTGTTTTTCTTCTGTACGGTTTCTTTATTCTTTCTGTCATCATGCTAATTATCTCAGGAAGTGCAACATGCTATATTGACAAAAACTGGTGACAAGGACAATTACATTTACACACAAACTTTTGATGACAGATTGGTGGTCAAAGGTCACGATAGGGTCACAGGGATTAACAAACATTAACCATTATAAAATTTAGAATTAGTCAAATTCTCAAAACTAATACTGTTCCTCTTGTAGGGATTGATCAACACTACAAAAAGTCAATTACGAGTTGTTTATGAGCATAATTAGGGGTCTACAGGTTTCAAATACATCAACTTATGGTACATTTCAAATCACCACTCATTTACAGAAATTACATAGTATGATCATGTGACTCATATGTGGGGTTTGTAGTTTGACATCCCCTATAAAGTTATTTAATGAAATTTTGATCAAAGGTCATGCGGGGGACAGTAAGGTCAAACTCCGTTATGGGTACACAACACCATTGCACGCGCCAAGACTTGTATAAAATGATAGTCCGATTAATGGCTATAACTAGAGTTTACCTCTCGTTTTGGAAAATAAGGATTATATGAATACAAAGAGTAGAATTTCTCTACAACATATCAAAATTTGACGATGACATTTACGTTTAGATTTTAGATATTTCTGATTTTGATAGATGCCGTTATTTTCACGGGTCACTTCCGCTCTTCGCCGCAGGCACTTGTGTGTTATACGCCGATCACACTTTAGATTTCATTCAATTTCGATGTTTCTTTTCAAAATTGTCAGTACACATTCAATACTGTCTGCTAAAATAAAATTTGGTAAACAAAATCACTAGAATTACTAAGAATATCTCCAAGTTATCCACAAACGAGGTACTACAGTCGTGATAAACCTCGGACTTATATAGGCTGTGTCCACTCTAATAGTTGTGTGTACCCTTTAAGAGGCAATAATTAGCAAGCTGCTGTAGTAAGACTTGTAATTCCTTTTGAGCAGAGGACCTTCTCAGTACTCATTTAAATTTCGTTTCAAATGGGCTGATGATTTTGAGATATGATAAAAAATGTAATAGCATTTTGCGCGAAATTTCTCCGTTGTTAATCATTTTGCGGCTGTTAGGGCGCGCTTTTAGGTTTTGTGTTTTGAAAAAGCACACCGAACAAAATAAAGCTCTGAATGGCCGAAAGTGACCTTCAACCTTTTAAAAAAAAAAGGTTTCATTTTTAGATAAAGGCTTTTGTAAAACGTGTAAAGTTTGTTATTTTAAAACATTAAACGCTTGTCTTTATGGGCCGTGCACGGTCAATACGGTACCTAAATTACGCAATAGGCCCATTTCTTGCGAATTTACATCAACGCAAAAAGACGCGGTGTCCAACGCGACATGCTAACAATGATTAGTATAAAAAAAACTTTTTTTAGGTTAGCCTCACGTAATAAATGCTTTCCAAACATATTCACAACCAAACACCCTTCAGATTTTTAACAAGTAGCCTTGGACAAAAGGGTGGTGGATGGTTGTGGCGGGGGGAGGGGGGGCAAAATGGATTATAGGGCCCTAATGTGGAATCTCACATTTTTGAGTTTATGGTAGGCTATAAAGCTAGACAAGGCAAGCCAGGTAGACCAACCGGTTATAGATCGTGCAGCACTGCAGCGCCATGCTAGATGTCTACTAGACGGGCTAGCCTAGCAAGGCTAATCGAAGCTAGGCTATAGCTTAGACTAGCCTAGGCCTAGTCTACACCTGGGGTAGTCTAGTCGAGGTGGTAAGCATAGCCTAGCATAGTCTAGTCAATGCGTTTTCCGTACTTTAAAATATCGTCCGAACGCAATACGAGTCGTGCGCTGACGCCATATTTGGAAATCTTAAACACCTCTATCTAGTTTGATCAGGTAATCCTAACTACACACTTCGACGAAACATTTTGACACCAAATTTAATTCCACAATCAAAAATAGTAAACCTAGAGAGACACGATAAAACAGCGTGAGAACGACAGCGTGTGTAAGAATGTGACTGAATGGTTTCCACGTTTTTTCACACAACTATTAGAGGTGTTGCTACAAAGAATAAAATGATTAAAAACAAACAAGGATTTGTTTAATATTTGTGGAAAATCTTCATCCAATATGCCACAGACGCATTTATAATAGAAAACAAATTAGAAGACCTTTCACGTTCAGTGAAATAACCGCACGAACCGTTTAGATAGCCTTCACGAAAAGGGAAAAAAATGCGGTATGCGGTTACTGCAGTACTGCACTGCAATACTCAGTCTGCTGACTTTGTTGATACCCCGTGTCCTTTTTCCCGCGTGTACTTTGAATACGCCACAACCTCGCGCAAAGCCGCACAGAATTCTTTTTTAAAGGGTTACACCCACCATTGCACGGATCGACTTTGGATGTAAAATGATAGTCAGAGTAATTGGCTATAACTCGAGTACCTCTCGGTTTTGGGAAAATACGGATTATATGAATACAAAGAGTAGAAATTTCTCTACAAACAATCAAAATTGACGATAACATTTACGTTTAAGATTTATTTTTAGATATTTAATGATTTTGAAGATGCCGTATTTTCACGGTTTCACTTCCGACTCTATAGCCTCGCATGCACCTTGTGTGTGTTTATACGCCGAGCACACTTAGATTTCATTCCAATTTCGATTGTTGTCTTTTCAAAAATTGTTCAGTACACATTCAATCCTGTCTGCCTAAAATAAAATTTGGGTCAACAAATCACAGAATTACTAAGAATATCTCACCATTTATACACAAACGAGGGTAACGAACAGTCGTGATAAACCCGGAATGATATAGGACTGTTGGTCCACTCTAAGAGGGGGTTTCCCTTATTGTGTGAAATTTAAAACAAGGTCAATAGAAAATCTTTTTAGCCCATCCTGTCGGACTTGATGAGAGGTCAATAAAAGTCCATCATGACCCCATCACTTACACATGGTTAGGGGTTCAAAGGTCAAAATACTTCAAATTTTATTACCACTTCAAACCACTACTCTTCCTACAAATTAACAGGTATGCTCGTGACTCATGTATGTGGTTGTAGTTTGACAGCCTCTACAAAAGTTACTTAAAGAAATTTGATCAAAGGTCATGTGGGGTCATTAAAGATCAAACTCCTTACGGTGTATAAAATATACAACTGGACCACAGAGAAGTTTGGACTGAAGATGATCTTTTGACATTTAAAACTTTGTTGAAAATTTTTCCGGGAGGTCAAAGTCACAAGAGGTCAAAGGTCAAATTTTCAAAATGCTCGCAGCTGAAAGCTGAAATTTGAACGAATATGATACTATGCCATTCTAAAACATGCTGAAAATATTTTCGATATTAAAGGTCACTTAGGGTCAAGTCACTAATACCTCGGACTGTGTTCGATCTGGTCTTACCAGATCAGGTCTTTGCTTCTTTGTTCTGTCCAACACGCTAATATCTCAGACATGGGAACCTCACATAATAAACCAAAACTGGTCACAAGGGACAAGTACATGCACAGAAACTTTTGACCTGACCAGAGTGGGTCAAAGGTCATGATAGGGTCACAGGGGTCAACAACGTTAACCATGCAAAAATCTAGCATTCGCTCAAATCTCAAAACTAATGCTGTCATCTTGTAGGGACAAATTGATCAACCACTACCAAAAAAGCCAAAATTATGACTTTGTCATAGGACACATGATTAGAGTCAGAGGTCAAAATACATCAAATTACGTTACACTTCAAAACAGATACTTTTACAAAATACATAGATGATCCGTGACTCATGCATGTGGTGCAGCTTGACATCCCCCACAAAAGTTACTTAATGAAAACTTTGATCAAAGGTCACCTGGGCACTTACAGGTCAATGACTTACTGTGTGTAAAATTTAAAATAAGGTCAAAATAGAAAATCTTTTTATCCCATCCTGTTAATACTTGATGAGAGGGGTCAAAAAAGTTCAATTATGACCCCACAATTGACATGGTTTAGGGGTCAAGGTAAAAATACTTCAAATTACGTTTTACAACCTTCAAATACTACTTCTTT
Organism: Ophioderma brevispina; assembly: GCA_023653785.1. Classification (NCBI taxonomy): domain Eukaryota; kingdom Metazoa; phylum Echinodermata; class Ophiuroidea; order Amphilepidida; family Ophiodermatidae; genus Ophioderma; species Ophioderma brevispina. The sequence goes on from JAMKCH010041765.1 coordinate 4,369, forward strand.
ACAGACTAAGAGTATGATCTCGTGACTCATGTATGTGGTGTCGTTTGACACCCCTACAAATGTTTATTAACCTAACGCGGCCGAGAGGAAATTAGAGGCAACGAAAAAAGTTCTGGGTAACGTCGGAAGGAAAATTGTTTATCTTTGCATCTCGGCCGTCAACAATATTTTTGGCGCGCAAAATGACTCTCTTGGCTCTCATTGCATCTGGGCCGTCTTACCGGAAAATTGACGCGATGTTTTTCGTTGCATCTGGGCCGCTTCGGGGAAATGACGCGATGTTTTTCGTTGCTCTGGGCCGTTATTGAAAATGGAAATGATGCGATTGCTTTCACTGCCATTCGGACGGTTTGCCCGCAGAAGCGCCAGGCTTTTCATTCAGGCGGGTGACACTGTACAAATGCCCACTAGACAATTTCGATTCGATGGGATAGCGCCACCATTTTCGGATAAGCTATTGGGTTATATGCATAAGCGTATTCATGACGTAAACCTGGGGATGACATAGCATTAATAGCGCCACGAACGGACTATGATGTAGCGGAATAGCGCCACTCACGACTGCAGAGACTAAAACCTACAATTTCATGGCAGATCAGTTGTGCAGTTACGCACCATTATTATTTATTTATTTAGTTACCTGTTTTATTGATTTCACGCGATGTTTCTCGTTGCATCTGAGGAGTCTTTCGGTAAAATGGCGCGATGTTTTCGTTGCATCCTGGGCCGTTCGTCGGGAAACTGACGACGCTGTTTTCGTTGCATTTGGGCAGTTCTTCAGGGAAAATGGCGCGATGTTTTTCGTGAATCTGGGCCGTTATTGACTTTACGATACTTATCTGTGCCGGGAAAAAAACGGCCGAGATGCAATGAAACGCAAACTTTGGCTATCGTTGCATCTGGGCCGGTTAAAAATAAAATTAATGCCTTCGTTGCTTTGGGCCGGCGGCCGGCAAAACGACCCGGTCCTGGTGTTTAGGGTAATGAAGTTTGATCAAAGGTCATGGGGTCACTAAGGTTCACAAATTCCTTACGGCGTTGTTAAAATTTAAAACAAGGTCAAATAGGAAAATCTTTGAAGCCCATCCTGTAGTACTTGATGATGAGGTCAAAGTCATTGATGGACCAATCACCTGACCAATGGTTTAGGGGGTTCAAAGGTCAAAATCTTCAAATTACGTTACACTTCAACTCACTACTTCTACAGATTACATAATGTGTCACATGACTCAGTATGTGGTGTAATTTGGCAACCCTACAAAAGTTACTTAATGAACTTTTGATCAAAGGTCATTGGGGTAAGGAGTCCAAGACCTGATTTTCAATAAATATGCTTCTTCTACAAGTTCCGTTCTGAGTAGTTCGACTGTGTCAGATCCAAACAGATCTCGTTTTTGTGTTGTTGTGAATAATACTATAGTTTGAGTACCACCAAATAGGCAACCTATAACGTGGAACTGATTTAGAGGTTAAAAAACCGCGCAGCTAATTTTTGGGGTATTGTTTTGGATCGGAGGTATTTTGGTTCAAGGAATTTTCCGAGGGGGGCGTCGCCCCCGAGGGAAAAGTCGTAACTGTAACTGTACTCAAAACTTTATTTCTAAGATTTTTGCCAGAAATCGACTCAATCAGTTCAATGACTCATTCTTTTTTTTTGCACACATCTATCTCACCTACTACAAAAAGGCGAAGATTTCTTCTTGGTACAGGTATTTCCCATACGTCGATACGGTGACAACAACATTTGACCAATCACAGCGCAGCTCTTGAATACCATCCGCAAGTTTTATGCAAATCAACAGCAGCATTTGTTATTCTTGTTTACGAGGGCACCGCATTAAGATAAGTATACCCTGGATTTTTAAGAACAAAATTGACACGTAACAAAGTTGTTTCTACGGTCCATCGTAATTTGCTGGGATGTTTAATATCATAAATCCATGTTTGCTGTCCAGGTAATCCAAGTATCTGACTATTTTTCCACGTGTAAGATGACGATGTGCATGTTCATTGTGAGTGACCGGACAGTCACAGACTTACATGTCACATGACCAGTGCACGATGTACCAATGCATGAATTGGGAATGCCTCGATGATAGCATGTAAGAATAATGGAACTATTAAAAAATTTATTATGGCCACACGAGTACATCAGAAGCAAAATTCGTCTTCTGCATACAGGGATATGTGCTTTCACTCGTAGTTTAAAGGGAGTTGGCCGGGGTCAACGTGTATGTCGATCATGATCATGATGGATGCGTCTGTTGATTGGGAACTTTTTTAGGCCTATAATCATAAATAAACCGTGTATTGCCGCGCCGTGTTCAAACCAAAGAAATACAACACCATTATTTATATAATTAGAACTACTTTTGACCTAATTTATATGGAAGCTTAGCTAGCTAAGGTCAACTTTCATGACTTAACAACCAACCACTCTGTCAACATTACTTCCATGACATGTACCTCATCAACCCTGGCCTGGGTCACTCGTGTACTCGGTGATTTTTGTGTCGAGCTTTTCGGATCTACAGATTTTATTCTGTTCAAGAGGCCTCTTATAATTGTTAAACTTAGGGCCAATTAAATAACGTCATCGAGATTTGAATACACTAGGTAGTAGTTTGTAACGTCAGAGAGGTCATGCATGTCATGGTTTATGATTTGGGGAATCCATTCCCCAGCCCAGTAGCTCCCAGTTCACGCAATGATGCAATGTGAGGCATAATAACATGGCGTAAATACTGTCAGCAGTATGGTCAGGCATGCAGGACTATTGGACGGTGCGCGGCCCGCGGGTGTGTTGATTCTCATATTGACTTTTGTTTTGTTTTAGAAATTAGTATGATTAAATTAAAAACTGCTGAGGTGAGGCGTACACTTCACCTTTCGTAACGTTATGGGTCCCAGGTTTCTAAACTATCTCGTGCATTGCTGCAAAGCCGTTGTTGGCAGTACAGCGGAAGGGGTGCACGGTGCACGCTTGAAAAGTGGGCTGGGGGGACATGCATGAATGGGCCGTTTCACAGCATTAAAACACCCCTCCAGCCCCCCTTCTGGTCTACTTCAAAAGTGTCAATATATTATACGTAAGGAATTGACCGCGTTAGTTAATTGTAGATCAAGGAAATATAAATGCGACGTAGAGTAGAGAACCAAGAGCGCCATGACAATTGTATGATTGAGATGATGACTCGCGTAACGGTAACAACTGGGCAAGGCGAGTTTGACTTTGAGGCCCGGGTTCGATATGTAATTTCGCAATGAATTTATATCCATTCAGTGGTGTTGTAATATGGTATTACGTTCTGTTACCCATAGCTATCCATGGTTTACTTTGGTATGATAATATTAGGAAGGGTTGTTACTTACCAGCTTGCCCTGTTGTTTTGCATTCAAAATCATGGCTCTCGCCAATTCAGTTTCCGCTGGCTCTATCATCAAAAATATATCCATGTTTCAGGGCCCATATTTATTCACATTTGACTCTGTAGTCTTGTAACGTCACCAAAGCGAGTCATTGATGAGCGTAGACATCACACGCGGTAGGGTCATGTGATGATATCAATGACCCCGCGGTGCTTTTAGTGGTATATTTATGTTACAAAAGGATTGTGGGACGGCATCAAACATAAGTTATGAATATGGAATAATGTAGGCAAAGGGACAATGCAAGAGACGCATTGTGGTAGATTATGCGTGGCGCGCGCACTATTCTGTGCACACGCGTAAGATTATTGGTTTTTACTTTTTACGCGCGAAAGGAAAGATAACAACCAAAATTAATCCGCCTATTTTGGTGGTTAATCAAAGTATAATGATTGATTATATTGGATTATGTCGATTATGCTTTTAGTTAAATATCTCTTGTGGAAGCCCAGGCTGTTCTTGTTTTAGTAAGTGGTCCCCCGCCAACTTTGTTGGTGAAGGGGACTATAGAAATGTTCCTTGCTGTGATGGTGTGTGTGTGCGCGTGCGCTTGTGGTATCTTGGAATCTAAGAAGTGTGGGTTTGTCAATCTTTGCAACATGTATCTCAGCTAGGCGGGTGACTATCATGGGTCAAAGGGTCAAAATATGGTAAAAAAATAATAGGGTTAGTTAAATTGCTGCAAACCGTGTCAACACGATATTTTGATCTAAGAAAGATGGGTGTCCATTCTCGCTCCATAGATGTCGTCAAGATGATGCTGTGAAATGTGGTTGGGTGTGGTTCCACATTGGTGCCAAAAATTTGGAGGTCATGTCAAGGTCATGTGGGGTCCTTCAAGGGCACATCACTAATCATATGGTAGGATAATGAAACTGGGTGATGAGTCAGTCAACATTAATTGCCAAAAAATGTTAGGTCATTTCAAGTCATGTGGGGTCATCCTAGGTCCAATCACTGTAAAAGGTTGTATGGTCATGAAAACCTGGTGGGTCCTGGTCAGCATTTTGAAGCCATTTTTTCAAAGTCATTTCCAGGTCATCTGGGGTTATCCAAGGTCAACTCACTACAAATGGTTCTATGATCATGAAACTTGGTTGGAGGTGGTCAACATTCAGTGGTGGAAATTTTGAAGGTCATATCAAGGTCATGGGGTCATCAAGGTCAAAAAACTACAAATGGTTGTATGGTTATGTAAAGTGGTGGTTGTAGTCAAAAAACTCTTGATACCAAATTGCTTCTAAGATCATTTCACAGGTAATATGGGCGGGTAACCAAGGTCAAATCACTACAATTGGGTCATAACCTGGTGGTTGTAGTCACATTTTGAATACCGATATTTTGCAAGGTCATCGGGGGTCAACCCAAGTCAAATCACTACCAAATGCCGTCATATCGTTATGGATCCTACCTGTGATTGAAAGTTGTGTTTACTTTACCTCCTTTTACTACCGCAAGGGGCGGGGGACCTTTGTGCTTCAGAAACGGCCTGTTCGCGAAAATTTGTATTCAAAATTTAAATTGTTTTTACAAGGCTTATTTCTGATTTGTGACACCAAAAAAAGCCAGGCTAATTGACTGTTCATTAACTTAGTTGAAATTAAAAATTTGTATTGTGGCTTGTTTAGGCAGTGGCCGTACGAGGCAAGTCCGACCAGAGGGGGCAAAATTCGTAAATCGTTCCGGTGATTGGATGCTCCCAATTAGGTCTGAATTGAGAAAATGCGCGCAAAATTTGCCGAATTTACTTTAATTTTGCCCCCAAAATTTGGCCTGAAATGGTTGACAAGTTCACCGAAAAAGAGGGATAAAACGCACATTTGGGCCCATCTCGTCCCGCTTTTTGCGACGCCAGAGGGGGCAAACTTCCCCCCCAACCTGGGTCGTAGGGACACCTGATGTTAGGAGTGCAGGCTAACTTGTGGGGTGAATTATTAACTCTTTAAATCGATCGATGCATGTTTGAGAACATGGCCAAAGACCAACAAAAATATAGCAAATGATAATCAAATACATGAAAACAACATGGACTATCGTTGAAATAATGTTAAAATTCAAAAATTGGTTCAAACTATAGATGCAAATGTCAACAAACTAAGAGATAGTGGCTCGTGAGCATCTCTTTTTATACCCTGGCTGAAAAGCAGAGGGGATATTACGAGGGTGTGCATGTCCGTATGTAACGTATGTATGTGTATGTATGGGTTCCATTTTGGTAGTTTCGTTTTTCGGGTCTCCTTCAAAAAGTTTCAGTCCGATTTTTAAACCAGACTTGGGGGTAGGGTCCAATAGGGGTTCCTTCATATGTGGATGCTTGTCCAAAGGTCATGGCCCAAAGGTCAAAGGTTCATCTGAGGTCATGTTCACAGTTCCAGTTGGTTAGGTTTTCATTTTTTGCGGCTCCTTCGAAAAGTTTAAGTCCGATTTAAACCAGGACTTGGGATGAAGGTGCAATAGGGGTTCCTTAATAGTGGATGATGTCAAAGTCATGGACCCAGGTCCAAGGTCAACTGAGGTCATGTTCCATTTGGTTAGTTTTTTTGTTTTCTGGTCCGTCTTTGAAAGTGAAGTCCCAATACAACCTAACTTGGGTCCGAAGGTATAATACGGGTTCCTTCATCATGTTTTGTTGAGTCAAAGGTCACATACCACAGTCAAAGGTTCAACTGTGCCAACTACCCACCTTGTGTATACTGCCATCTGCCCAGGGGGATCGCGCAAGTTTACTTGCTGTATTTTTGTATCTTCTTTTCACAGTGATTTATTGAATGGCATTAGAACTTGTCTTGAGCAGGTAATTGTCATGCTTTACTGTGTCGTAAAGGAAAATGCAGAATGCTTACCCAAACCCCACCCCCCTCTCCAACACTTATAAAGGCCAGAGTAAAAAAGGCAGGTGCATCTGTACATGAGAACAGCAAAGGTTACCGTGTCAACGGTGTCTTGGATACCACTCGTGGTCGAGTAATCATGGTGATCCAACGTTAAAAGCAGCAGTGGCAGCAGAGCCATACACTACCTGTGTTGCCATAGATTCAGAGACTGACTCCTCATCCTGGCTACTAATGGAGTTTGGGAAGTATGTCACACATTTGGTATCCCGACTGAAAAAGAAAATCTTAAATTGTTTGAAAATGGTAAATCCTTTCTAGCATGAAATTGGTTACTTAACTTTCAAAACCAGATTTGTATGCATACATGTATAATTTAACATTGACATGGGCTTGATTTTCATGTATGGAAATTCTTCTAACCGTTATTTTTGGCGTTTTTATCCATTCGAATTATGGTAACATAACTGGCTTATGCCAGATTGGTGACATGCTCTCCGAGAACTCTTTCCAAACTTTAATAATCCAATTATCGTGTTTTTGAACTTTATAATTAGGGCATATTAGAGGCTGATAAAAATATGGCCATGTATCGTGTTCTATATTTCACACAAAATTATCTACATTACAAAATGATCCAACTAGTGCATTTTTTGTGTCTCAACCAAAGCCTCGCGAGTCGAGACACCCCTAATGCGCACATTGACATTTCGGTACCCCATGCCTGTAGCGGTCCCAACTTGGCATCGGTACGTCCATCACTAACGCCACTGGCACACAGAATCCTTTGCTCTTTTGTGTCTCAGTTTGGGGCACACATGTTGAATTTTTATTGGGATTATACATAATTTTTATTCCCATTATCGCCTATTTATTGGAGACATATATATCTCTCACAATGTGGTCGACGTTTTTTTATAACTACTACTGATCATCAGAGATTTGGTGGATGACGTGCCGATGATGTTTGTGAAGATTTTCAAGTCCGGAATTCGGCAGCTTGTTGACCTAAAGTATCATATATATCTTATTTATATCCCTTCACATGGTTGCCCGTTGCCACCGCGATCCCAGGCCGTTTTTTTTCTTCGCGTTGCTTCGTACTGCGGGTATTAAGTGGTCTTATATTCCTTGGCCAGGTTTATCTCCCCCCCCCCTATGGTACGTCCACAGTTGACCGCCAGGGCATGTTGGGGAATGGGGACATGTCCTGTCTCATTCTGTCCTTGCATTATTTTTATATTGCTCATTCGCCCTTGTTGATAGCCCGCGGTGCAACCATGTCATCTGTGTTCTCTCAGTGTACTGCCAGCGTCAATGCAGAATGAATCTCAAAATTCTTTTCAAGATTTTTTTGGGGGGTGCCCTGTGCTTCTCTGTCTTGTCTCGTCTGTCCTTCTCCTTGGCCTTCCTGCTCTACGTTTTGGAACTACAGGTTCTCGTGTGGGCTCACCGTTTTATCTGTTACCAGTATTTCTTCTCTTTTTGATGTTTGCAGTAAGGATGTCTTAAACAAGTTCTACCGAACGCGTCCCGACGATGTATTGGATTTAAGGAGTTCCTTCGAAGATGAGACAAGATGCATATGTCTACGTGTGAGTGCAGAAATTGATAAGATAAAGACATTGTAATATACACAAAGTGTGGTCAGAGTTGGAATCTCTGAAATATTTGGTCGAATTAGATGTTATATGGAAAAGAAGACAAAAGACAAAAAAGGCCAAGGCTAAGACAGTTTCAACTTTTCCAGGGCATCTCCCCTCCGTGTCTTCTACCGGCGAAGGTTCTACCTCATTAACTCACCAAGACAACTTCAAGACCATCAAGTTCTACTTTGATCTAGTCCTCCATCAGGCGATATTAACTACCATGGCTGGCCGAGGCTATCTAACGTTTTGGGCAGGTTCGTCCAGCCAGTCCAACCTTCTAATGAATAAAGGGCATGGATTATTTGAATGCCGAGTGATTAAGTGTATTACTTCTGACTGGCTGGTCAATCCTCCTTCCATTCATGGAGAATTGGAAGATTATCAATGGTTGATTAGTCGTCTGTGCCGTCGCCCATACAAGTTTAAAGAAATCCAGCCACGGCCTATTGAAGGTTTTTCTACAATGAGTACAATCAGCTTTTACTCATTGTCTTCAATTGAACGAAATTCTGGCCTCAGTCCCAGTAAGATTCACTATACCCCCGTGGGGTGATAGATAACAGCCACGATCCATGGGCACCCATGGTGTTCTCATATGATTTGTATAATAAAGACTGAAGACGGCACCCGTGGCAACAGCCAGTGGAGCTCA
>JAMKCH010041766.1:0-12982 GCA_023653785.1 Ophioderma brevispina
CCTCCGTCGGGACCGACGTCCCCGAGGCTCTGAGGCTAGGGTGAACCCCCCCCCAACCCGACTGCGACGCGTCCGATCGTGATGACCACAATCGACGGTATGCGAGGGAAGATATTCCCTGAGTCAGGTTGGGGGCGGTGATACCACCATTCCATGTGCTCCCGGATCCCTGCATGATAGGGATCAACGGGATCTGGGGGTGCTTGATCGGCCTTATGCCGCCCGAGTGTGGCATTTGAAGCAACCCATATGAAACGGCAGACGGGCACCAGGATGTCGACGAGACTGGCCGTCAAGCCTAGAAGGCGAAGCCAATCACGAGCGGAGCGGAGGGCCTGGCGTTCCCGCAACGCGCCAAGGATGCCGCGTTTGAAACCTGATCCCCCTCTCGGACCGCGGTTCTGCAATGGCCCGGGAGCAGTTGCAGGATCCCGCGCACCCAGATACCTCATGTCCTGAGAGGGGGTAAGGCACGATTTGTCGAATATTGCGAAAATGAAGCCCAACCTCTGTACGACCTGAACGTACGGCGACCATGTCCGTGCCGTCGCCTGGTCGACTGACCGTAGATTCAGCCATTCTCCAGGTAATACAGAGGTTGACCCCCTTACGCCTGAGGAAGGCGCCCACTTCCCAGGTCACGATCGTGAAGACCCCGGGGGAAGTGGAAATTCCGAGGGGAAGACCACGTGCCACTCGACGACTGCCCTGGACTTGGAATCTTAGCCAGCGGCGGTCCCGGATTGTTGGCGACTGGGACGTTAGGTAGGCGTCTTCAGATCCAAAGAAGACGCCCAGCTCCCCTTCAAAAGACAGCGCAGGATCGACGCTAAGGTTTCCATCCTGAACTTCTTCGGCTTGATATTCTGATCAAGGCTTCAGGTTCAGGCTTGGGGACGCCACTCCCCGGTCTTCTTGGGGGCCAATAAGAACGTCGACCAGAACCCTCGGTGAAGGGGGGTCGACTGGGGAGATGGGACCCTTCGCCAAGAGCGTCCGATACCCGTAGCCTCTCCAGACGAGTTGAAGTCTTTCGGTTCCCCGGAAGGGGGGGGTAGGTCTGGGGTGGAAAGTCCGCCCGGGGGTTCCGCCGTGAATTCCAATCGGTACCGCCGTTCCACCACACTCAGTACCCAAGGTGCAGGGGAGATGGCTGGCCATTCCCTCGCGTAAGAACTCAAGCGCCCACTGGAGGTGGTAAGGTTCCCGAAGGAGAGACCCCGCGGCCGCCGTGCCCTCCATGACGAAACTTCTTTCTTCCCCTTCCCAGAGCGCCTTCTTTTGGAGGGGGTTGAGTCCTCGGCCTGGCCCCGGGCTTCTCGGGTAGAAGTGGCCGGAGCTGCGGCTTCTTGGGTTGCTGAGGCGGTGTGGCTTCGCCGCTTTGCGGAGAGACGGACCGTCTGAAGAATAGCGAGAACGCTTCTTCGTCCAATTCCTGGCTGAAAGATCCCCGAGGAGATCTTCGCCTGATCATCCTTGAGCGCCTGCTCCCGACTCCACACGCTCCGCCAACGCAAGCAGTGAGTCACCGCACGAACCTCCAAAGAGGACTTCCCTCGACTCGGGGCTTGGTTCTTTTTTTTTTTTTTTTTTTTTTGTTTTGTTTTTTTGTTTTTTTTTTTTTTTTTTTTTTTTTTTTTTATTTTTTTTGAGAGCCCGATGCAAGATCGGGCTCAAGGTGGCGGAGTGAAGCAGGCTTCTCGCGTCGCAAGAAGCTCGGCGACCTCCAAAGACATCGACCACTCCTCTGCGAGTCCAACTAGGCGAGGCTAGGAACAGTCAAACATCGGAGCTTCCCGAGGAGAAAACCCCCCCTCCCTCGCCCACCTAGGATCTGATTGTCGTGGGCGATGACTCATGAGAAAGCCGCCTAGTCTGACGCCAGAGGTCACCGCCAGGTCCAGGTGCCTCAGCTGGTCCTCCCAGAAAAAGGTGGGGGAGAAGCCAGGCGGGGCACCCTTGCCTGTTTTGTCAACTTGCTGCTAGTTCAAGAATCCATATTCGGGGCCCTCAGGAAGGAGTCGTAGTCCCCGTCGGTAGTCTCAACGACCTGGCGAAAGATTTCACACCGGTAACGATGAGAGCTCTGAGTAACCTCCCCGTAGCGCTTCCACAGAAGAACAACGTCTGTGTGAAGCGTCACGCCTGGAGACGCGTTCCGGAGGGAAGATGGGGAAGCCCAGATTGACCTGCCCCTCCTCCGCCACGCCTCTCAGGTCGCACAAGGCACCGAGAGACTCGCCCGTCCCTGCGCTTCACATGAGGGTGCATGCGGGTAAGTATCCCACTCGGGCCGTTGGCCTTTCCTCAGCGCCGCGGACGTCGAAGGCTGCGACGGAGTGTATCACCTTAAGTGACTCACCTCCGAGCCCGACTGCCCCCCCAGCGCTGGTCTTCCGAAACGTCGTAAGGTCTGCGGCCGGTAGGAGCCCTGAGAGGACGGAGGCAAGAACGATGGAAGAAGGAAGAGGGCTATGTGCCCCGCCACCTGGCAGCGACACCAGGGCCGCCCGCCGGGACCAAGCCGCTGGCCTAGGCTGAGCGCGGAGCCATGAAGCTCGACTGCGCCCAGCCCGACCCTGACCAGGGTACAGACCGAGAAGGCATGGGGTCGACACCACAAGTCCCAGGCACATAAGCCGAACGGTAGTGGACGGGTACACCAACAAAACCGCCCGGCCCCGGCCCGGTACCAAGTCCTGTACCGCCGCAAGCCTGAGTGGCTCCCATAGGAGACAAAACTGCTGCAGGCACGGCGCAAAACCTGCCTGGCTCGAAGCGGGCCATAAGGCAGCCCCGACCGCACCTGGTGCCAGCGGCTTGGCAGCCGGCTGCGGAGCGCGGAGTTTACTATAAGCCTGGAGGGGCTCCCGCATGCGGGAGCCTCCTTTCGAAGACCATACCAGACTGACCCGCCCCAGCAGTCCCGCTCGACTGGGGAGGGTAGGCCACGTACGGTGATTGCATCGTAACCTGAGACGGTGCTGCAGGCGGGTAACTGGTCCCTGCAGGGGTATGGCCATTACAGCGGCCTCTGCCGGGACGCCAGAGGCCGGGGCAAAACCCACCGGGTACTCGCCACCCCATCCAAGGCGGGACCCGCCGCGGACGGCACGTTGCATGCGACCAGACACGTAGCACCACACAGTCGTACCCGCATTATGAGGCCTTAGCCGACCTAGTCAAGGCTGGGGCATCTGCGGAGCCCAGCCCAGCGGAGCCCCACCCCCCCCGCTACGCAAGCCAGCCCTAATGGCCCGGTGCGGCGAGCGGCGGCCCTGCTGAGGATGCACAGCATGACTAGCACAGGCTAGAGTGCGGGTTCAGCGAGCGTATTCAACACCTGCGGCGTCCCCGCAAAGGGATACCGAAAGCCAGCACCCCAGGGTTTGCCGTGACAACCCCGAAGTAAGTCCACCGTTGTAGCGGTCGAAGTGCCCTAAGACACCGGGACCGCAACCAGGTTAGGTGTGGATAACAACCGATGGATCAGCCCGGGCTACCAGGGCACCACCATCACCTCTCACCACCACCGGACTGCCCGCGGCCGCCAATCCCCCCTGGGGGATCGCAGCGCAGACCGCGCCATCCTGCACCGGAGCAGCCCATAAGGCTGAACCAGGCGAGCCACCGGCCGGTAGCGAGAGGCGGCCGAGCCACCATCAGCGCTTCGAAGCTACCCACCTTGGGAAGCACCCAGGCAGCTGCGGCTGCCTTGGACGCATCCCCCGGACCGGGCCCGATCACCACCCCCCCCCCTCCCCGTGTACGCAGCACGAGCGGCGTACCCATCTTCAATGATATCCCACTGTAGGCATCTTAAGTCCAAGACAAAAAGAGAGCACCTGTCGGTGCGGGAACATTGCCTGTGCCGCTCCATAAGGGATGGGGGTCCGCCATTCCTTAATGGAGCAGGGAAGCGAACGCAATTGTGCGCCATAACGAACGGGGTGAGCGTGAGATGCCTAGATGGAATAGCGTGCGCCAATAAAAACCGTAAAGAAAAATAACCAGCGTAGCCTGGAGGTCTCCCGTACGCAACGCAAGACACAAAACCCCACATCGGTAACGAGTCAGAACGGTTAAGAAATTTTTCAACACAGTTTCGACATCTTTTATTAGGTATAACCACCAGCATTAATATAATCCGCACACAGACCACTAAATTGTTAGCGAGCAAGCCCGATACACTGATAACATAACAAACTCAAACATATAGTCATAGTCGTCAAAGCAGCAACCGTGCGTCAATGGCTGCTTTGTTTTAACCTTGTTTCCCTGCTACAACCGATCACCTGACCGCAATGGCGGCAAAAAAGGATCCAAACACAGGTCTCCGACGGTGTACACGCCTCCGTTTATTTCCGTCCGAATGCTTTATAACCATATATATCAGTATATTTCCAGATAGTATGGTATAGTAGTAGAGTATTCCGTATTAGATGACAACTAGTCAGTAATCAAAATCTCAGTTTTCATTGGGGCTGTACAGTTAGCAGAGCTGCGTAACACGCGTCCGTGTTGGTTAAACATCCAAACTGTAATTTGCGGAAAGCAATATCGACAGGGTGGTGACCTGGGGTCATGGTCGGACCATTTCTTTTTGGGGTTTTATATGGTAATTTGGGGCATTCCCTTCTCGAAGGGAATGGCATATATTTCAGTCACATTGGTGTAAGGAAATCAGTTCAGTGTAATGATTTATACATTTTTTTTACGTCCTGGTGATCATACGAACAATGTGGGTATGGCATTCACAACATTGGACCACTTTTTTTTTTCCCCATTTTGACCCCTGGATATCTTCTGCGAGCCCCTAGCTCGCTTAAGCTACCTCTACGAATGGCCATCATACATTTTTGTGTAATGTCCTAGTCTGAGGTAGCCCTGTATAAATGCCTCTACTCTTGCCCCCCCCAGGTGAGCCGACCACCATGCCTGTCTCACCCACTATAAAGACAAATTATTCGATTATGATGGTAAAGAAAACAGCCCAGTTTCATATTGTTCACAGAATACCATATTGCCACATAACAATAATCGAGTGATTAACTCGGCCATGTATACAACCAAAAAGCTGGCATATCAGTACAACGCTCTGACAGCAATATAAACTGTAAACCAATTTAACTATGGTAATAGAAAAGGATACCTTACTTACCCAGATGGCTCAAATGTAATTGTTATATGTCCTTGATAACCCTCGTTGTGAAGCTAGCTGTTGGTAGGTGTACTCATAAACTAGATTAGATTAGATATTGAATGATTCTAACCGCTTCATCTTTCTGTAAGGTAATACAATAGAACCTTAACGTGAGCAATTCAGTATTGACATAATCATTTAGTAGACATGAATGGGGAATGCTGATTGGTTTATGTCCAATTAATATTTTCCCTTATTACCAGAGTAATTTTTTCATTCTCACTGGATATGAGCCCGTATTAAGTAATGCTTACACCAAGTATCCAAGTCCTACCTTAAATCTATGGATGTCGTGATCTTGTGCATCTGTGGAGAGACTGTTTTGGTCCATTTCCAGCCCCTCTGAAGGCAAAAATACCAATAATTGCTTTTTTTTGTTTGTCACCACATTGTTGACTGCTGCTGGCAATCACCAAAGAAATATTTCAACTTGATACATTTTCCCTATGTTCTTCATGTAATGTCCCACAAACATTTTTAAAATTACCCTGTGTGTTTTGGAGGATTAGTGACCTATGTGATGTCTTATAGAGGGATTAGTGATTTCCTCTAGCCTATTGCAGGTGGCACTCTGTCCCTGCTGCAGAATTCAACTCAGTGCACTGCCTCATAGTATAGACTACTTGCGGCCCTGACATCTTTGGTCTAGGACTGCCTTGTTTGGGCTTTGGGAATGCAAAGCTAAACTGTACATAGCGGGACAATGATGACCGAGTTTATGTTGCTGTGCGATTAATAGAGTCCAACTTGCTGAGTTGTACTTTGTAGGCTCTAGAGACAGGCCTAGTCTCCAGCCCTACTGTCCTCCTCTTTCTGAATCGATGCTATGCTGGCTGTGCTAAATCCAATTAAATCAATTTAAATCTCCAATCTATGTTGGCTTTCTACTGAAATATTCGTATCTACTAAGATAAATTTGTTACCTACCCCCTCCCCCTGCCTTACCCCCCCCCTTTTTGTTCTCCCAATATGGAAAAAATATCTATGGTATGTTTCCCATACACATTCGGCTATCGCCTCATTTGATATTGGAACCAAACCATAAACATTTATCCGTATTGTGTGAACCAACAGAGATAACTAATAATATCCCTAATAACACCCAAATAACATATGGATACCTTGAAGGTTACCATTCTGGACCCAGTTTTATTTGAGGGAGGTTCTTAAGGGCTGATACTGCAGCTTTAATATATGCTCCCCGGGGGTGGGGTGGAGTACTCAATACAAACACCCCATACAGGGACAGCCGCAGAACAGGGTCTCATTTTTAGCCTTTTTGTTTATATGATACCCCCTTTTTGTGCAAGTATTGTGAAATAATGGGTCGCTTTTTTCAAATTTTTTCTAAAATTGTTTTGGAAATTATCACATTTCCCCAAATCTGAAACCAACATTTGTCTACAAACTGTTGGAAAATTGGTCAATTTTCCTCAATCTGATGTCAACATTTTTCAAATTTGCTAAAAGGTTAAAAATTTGAGGAAACATGGCAAATTTGTGCTAAATTTGGGGGCCCCAAATCTGCCTTCACTTGGTAGAGCTATGGTCCCTTTTTGGCAAAAATTGGTACAGATATGGATCCTACTTCCAGAACTCTTGAAGGCACGTCCCTACTCAATCAAACCTGAACCCCTCTCAGGATTCTCCTCCTTATTTAATAAATGCCCATCATCACTGTTTTATATGGAAAAAAAATGAACCCCTGAATAATGCCTTATGTTTTTTTTTTTTTTAAACAATTATCAATGACTGGAACAAAAAAACAAAAAGCATTTGTAAGAAGTACAAAGGTGGTCACAAGTGAACCCCTGATGATAATACCCGGCACAAAAGGATCTCGGCATGTTTTTCGATCAGTACCTTGCCAAAGTCAGACCATTTTTGAAAGTTTTTGAAATATACATTTTATTGCCTAGGTCTTGTTCTTCATTTAACACCTCGCTTGTAAAAAAAGCATGCAGAATGGCTGGATAGAACGCCCCAAAAAACCGAAAGTCGCAAACCCCCGAAACCAAAAGTTGGCAGTTTTTGGGCCATTCTCTTCAAAAAGTAAACCTTTTTGATTAAAATGAGTTTAATGTAGCAAATTTCTTTCCCTTATCACACTTATCATCTTCTACCCTTCTCAGTTTCCTTCCTGCATGATATTTTTTCAAACAATATGTTTAACTCAAACACCCTAATTGCAATAACTGAACGTCTTCATATTTTGGGGATAAAAAGTGAGATTAATGACATAACACCATTTTGCTTCTTTCGTTTTATATTAATAGCTTTTCATTTTTGTGAAATACGCCTAAAGTATTGCATGGACTTCAATCCTCAAAATTATTCTGAAAAATACAAATTTATAGGAAATAGACAAGTAATTAACAGCGAATTTTAATTGACTTTGTATGGCATCGACAACTGACCAAAAATACAAAGAAGTTTTTATTACTAGAAAACCACTGTCTCAATATGTTCATATTCATGTCAAATCCAGTTATATGTACCTTGTTATACAAAATAATGGTTGAGATCTTTTCTCTTTCAAAGTTATATTGATGTGCTAATTACTGTCACACACTTGACCGGCACTCACCATTAGTATTTGAAGACATACATTTCTGTTATATTGAAGAGGTACGCAAGTTTTAACTCTATTTCATTTAAAAGAAAACAACAATTATTTTAATAAAGACTGTTTAAACTGATTCCCCATGAGTCTTTTGAAAGTTTGGGGTGAAGTTGCCAAAGTTAGCAGATTGCCACTATTTTCACCACAGAAATCTGTCTCCATGGAGTAGCATTGCTCTTTGCAAGTTATTACTGATGCATTTTAAAAAAAAAAAACAGAAAAAGTGTTTGAAATAGTTGAGAATATGGAAATACACAAAATTTTTAATGAAAACTTCATTTTGGTGCACATTAACATGTTCATCAATTTTGTGTTATCAAGTCAATGGAATGTCACACACGTAACCACCATGTCACACACGTGACCGACTTATGAGATAAGTTGTTAATGACAGTAAAGTTTGCTGGTTACTTTATTACCAACATTGTTCTAATGACAATGTACCAAATTTTTTGTGCAAAAAATAAAAAAAATAAAAAAAATAAAAAAAATAACAGAATTTTACAGTTAAGTTTGAATTCTACATACCCCTTTTTGTCTGAGGTCCAAAGCGTGACCGACTTTATTTGGCCCCTCATGACACAATAACAATCTGGCAAAAGTGAACATTATTTTTGGTTGGTTTGGGTCGAAAGGTTTTCATTTTACAAAAAAGTATAACAATTGATTATATTGGGCAAAACAGCGATTGGGTTGTAAAATCAAAATTTCCCTTTTTCGTCACAAAACATGACCGAGAATGGCCCTTTTGGGATTTTTCATGGGTCATTGCGTGTACTGGACAGAACAAGCGGACCACAATCAATATCGCAGTAGGCTTTCCCTCGCCCATTCAGTCGGAAAAACCTCTTTGTGTAAACAAATACACACTTAGTCATTTGTCGTTTCACACAGTGACCCTTGAGATCTGATTTCCAAATGCAACTTTTGGTGTGGGGGGATTGCGTCTTTTGGGCACTCTATCTCAGCAATTTTTGCAAGGCTTTTTAAATGAAGAGCAAGACCTAGGCTAACAAAATGTCTATTTCGAAAACTTCAAAAATGGTCTGACTTTCGCACATACTGATCGAAAAACATGCCAAGATCTTGTTGTGCTAGGTGTATGTCCAAAACATGTCATCTTTTAACTTTTTGTCATATCTACTAAAATCTGGATAGTTCAGTGAAATTCAATATTTTGTTTCATAAAGTACAAAGTATTACTTTTGATAGGAAACATAAATCAAGCTATTTCGACAAGTTTTAAGTTTTGACAATTTTGAATTTTGGTCTCTCTATTATGGCTAACTGCCCATGGGCGATCAAATTTTCATTTTCGGATAGAACTTATCCACAAAAATGAACTTCATTCCAAGTCCAATTTTTTTCACCATCTGAGTACATGAGATTTTGTCAGGAGAAACACCGAATACCCTCAGGAATTACTTCCCAGAGATTTGAAGATGAATATATGGACAAATGAGAAAATAAACAGCTTCCCCAACTTATTATCTATTGGTATGATGGAAATTGAAAGAAACTACTGGTGCCTAATGGTCATGTTTGTAACGGTAATCTAAAATTGTCTTCACGTATAGTAGACCTGAAAACAGAGGCAGAAAAAATGGTAAGAAATCTTTGGTGTCAATTTCTCAAACTGCTCCATTTCCAGAAGAACACAGCATGGTGGGATGGGATGGGTAAGGTAGGTTTGGATAGGGTAGGGTATAGTGTAGTGTTTGGAAGGGTAGGGTGGATCTAGGGTTAGGTTGGATAGGGGAGGGTTAGGTAGGGTAGAGTAGGGGTTGGGTAGGGCAGTGTTGGTAGGGGAGGGTAGGGTTGGGTAGTGGTAAGGGTTGGGTAGGGTATGGTTGGGTTATGAGGGGAGGGTTCGGTCCGGTTCCGCTTTGGGTCGGGTTGGGTGTGGTCTTCACGGGTGCCCGGGGCGGGTCATCCGCCCACACCAATGCTGTGTTACATGCAGTCATAAAGTACTCTCATAATTTTTCATCATATTCTACTATCTGACAGAAAAGAATCCAGTTTAGAAGGAGGAAACCCACGAGATACCCAGAAAACTGGCAAAATCGAGCGAGCTTAGACTGGAACCATTTACACATAAAGCCTCTGGCTTGACTGGGGATTCAAACCTGGGACCTCAGTGATGTAATGCAAAAACTCACCGCCATGCTAACTAACTGCTCCCCTGCCCGCTCTGGGCCAACATTCTTTTATATAGTTGGACATTATGTGTGCGCTTATTTTCGCATTCTTTGACCTTTTATTAGATCCTTTAAAAAGGGAGCAAAGCAAATTTTTAAGTAGTTCAATTGATCTCTTTGATTAGCCTTTGATACTTACTTTTAATGTAGGTACAAATTCACTAGCCGTTATAACATTCCCGCCTATTTCAAATTGATTAAGACGACGGAATACAATGATGCGAATGTTTTCTATATCCTTGTCTTCCACCTGTTGAGAGACCAAAAGTAATTATATTCAACACTTGAAGTTATCCAGTTAATTGCACTTTTAGCATGCTTTAAAAAGCACATGAAAATTTTTTTAAAGGGATGAATGAGATTTAAGTATATAGGGCCGTATTCTCAAATGATGTTTGATATAAACGGTGGTAAGCCTGTTAGCTAAACACACAGTTTTAAAAACCGTGGGTTAAATATTTTAACAAGTCGTTTAGCTAACCATGATATTTAATCGCCGTAAATATCATCCACTGAACTGTGACTTATCTTCGCTTATAATATTACGTGCGCGAGAACAACATTGATGTCAGACAATGCCTTCTGTACTTGTTGATGCTATACAGGAAGTCCGCGGGTAAATTTCAAGAATGTCACGTTATGCAAGGAGCTTTAGAATTTGTTCAATGATGGAGAAAAAACACCGGGCCAATTTAAAACTGTTGTATGTCGCTGTTCTGCACTTGCTATCATTCAATTCTATAAGAGATACACACGAGTATAAAAGTAGAAGAAAAGGAAAAATGGACAAGAAGAAATCAACTAAGGACTAGGAAAAGAAAGAGAAATAAAGGAGACAACTGGTCTAACCCCAAGTATCACATAATAGCTAAAAATATCTGGCATTTGATGAAAGCGTAAAGTTCAACAGGCCTTAAACTACCCCCGGGTCAAGTCTAAGTTTAACAACGTTTTAGACATGTTTAACGATGTTCGGCTAAAATTTAAACAGCGTTTAAAGTTAACCAACCATGCTTTGAGAATTACGTTTATTTTAGAGGGCGTTTAAATTACGATTTAACCAGTTTGAGAATACGGGCCTTAGAGTTTAGTGGAATGCTTGATAAACTCATGTAAGAAAAATGGTTTGTATTCTAAAAGGGAGACTAACTTTAGACCTGGGTTTAAACCAAGGTTAGTCCTACATGAGTGGACCTTTTTCCTTTCAAAACACTGAAAGTTAATGTAACAGGTGAGAAAATTCCTCATGGATGGGCCGGAATGGAATTTTCTCACCCATTACAGCACATTTTTAGAGTATGTTGGAGGGAAATAAGGTCCACTCTAGTAGGACTAACCCTGGTTTAAACAACAGATCTAAATTTAGACTCTCTTTCTGAATACAAGCCAATATCTTTAATGATTAAACTTAGCTCATTTTGAAATAAAAAGCCATTACGGTTCTCTTATTTCATTTTTATACCTCTTGCTGATAGTGTTTTTTTATTTTCACAACCCATGTGTCAGGTAAAACAGAGCCCAAAAGTGGTATTGGAATTTTATCTGATGATTAAGATTCTGCCGCAATGATCTGGCTAGCAACTGAGATTGTATTTCCTAGTTTAAATTGCCAATGGAAACTGGACAGGAAGTGTATTAACTGGTTTAAAATTTGCAACAAGATATTTCACATAAAAAATGTTAGATGTAAGCCTATGTTTATATTGACTAACATTTTTATTTTTGCTTTTTTTTTCAAAAGTATTTTTTTAAAAAGTATTTCCTCTAGCACATACCGAGCAAGAACTTTGGTTGAGTGTCTAATTTAATAGGTTCAACTAAATGTGATCCAATTTATGGATACCTGAAATCTCTTGTTGCAACCACTTCAGAATAGTTTTCAAAATAATAAATTTTAAAATTACTTATACTATTTTGCAACTTACATACCTTCAGAATTTGTGATTGTGGTGCAGCTCTCTTTCGATGTGGCTATTTACCCTATCTTCTCCACTACGTAACCGGAGCTCATATTCGCATTTTGGCTGTAATACCCAGAGATTGAGAATGTGAGGCATCATTAGGAGAAAATAAAGAATGATGACAACCACAGTATTTATGTATTGCTATTCAATTCAAGGAGTCGATCATCAGGCAGGGCGTGACTGCGTATGCTCGTCGGGTCATGAGACCGAAAAATACAGAGGGAGCTGGTGACTGAGTTGAGATGCGAACAGATTGATCTTTGGCGTGTACAGTTTGTCGAAGATCGTCTGAACGACTTTGGATCAGTATCCATTCCATGGGAAAAGTTGTCTGCCACGAGACAGATTGTCCAAGTGGGAGAGCGGGGCCTAGCAGTTAGGGTGGTTGCATCTGGCTCAAATTTTAACCACATCAAATATTCCCGGTTCAATCCTGGTGGGGGTCGTGGCAACTGCTGGGATTTATTCGGGTACTATAAATTCTGGATTGATCTTGTATAACAAGCTATTGATTAAATACAGAATACATACCGCCTCTCCCTCCATGGTTTTCACTTGGAATTTGGCAAATGGATCATGAACAGCATTCCCGTCCTTCGGAGGGGATGTTAAGGCGTCGGGCCCGTGTACCGAGAGCCACAACTGTACATGTAAAAGCAGTCAGTGTTGACTCAGAGAAGGTGGAAAACCCCGGATGTTCCCCAATCTGCCCCAGCCTCAATAGCGGGCCTGTTAGAGCGTCCGTATCATGGATACAACATGGCCTCGGATCAGCAACATTATTATTACCCAGCAGCCATATGGTCGACAAAATGGCGTTCGTTCCATGTGTTTGTGTTAAAAGCTATTCTCAATGAATTTTATTACTTTTGAAGGGTGAGGATTCAAATGAAACATGTTGCCATGTTTTTTCTAGAACAGAATTTATTTAGACCTTCAAATCCAAGATGGGCCCGCTGTGGACGGAAATTCCCAGCATACATGTATTAAT
>JAMKCH010041767.1:0-12918 GCA_023653785.1 Ophioderma brevispina
AGCATCTATGCTTAATGATGTAGCTCTTAGGAGATAATTTGTTCGGCACAGTTATATTTAGATTTTAGTGGAAATAGCTGAACTCATCACAGGTAGATGTTATTAGATGATTTAGTTGCCAACAAACGAACGGATGAAAAAAGTGTACAAAGCTGCAGGATTCTGGAAAATTGTCTCACCATGATTATCAGATTTAGTTACAGAACTATCAGAAATATGTTATCTACAAAAGATCTAGAATTATATAGACCATATCTTGAAAGTCCATAAAAGTAAACCCGGGAGTAAACCAAACCTTTATAACAATTTTAGGCGTTGAAGTTTCATTGAGAAAAGGAAGCAAGTAGAATAGGGCCCTTTCACGCGAAAGGTAAATTATGTTGAATGGACTTTTGTTTGCCCTCGAACTCATCCAGGCATGCGAAGAACACAATACGTGCACCTGGTTCACATGAATATTTCAGATATTTCTGCTGGTGATTCTTTTGTATTCTCTGCATGCTTGGATTGCTCTGGAGGACAAGTCTGGCCAAGTTAACCTATTGACCTCCCGTGAAAGCGCCCTTAGATAGAAGGGACAGACAGACAGAGAGGGTGAAATACAATGAGCGAAACTTTACGCTGTATGCCAGCGCCAGAAAAAATAAATACAATATAAAAATGCATTTATGGAGAAGCAAACTTTCTGAAATGTGTGCAAAAATTCTGTAATTTTGTCTCCAAAGATTGATATTTTGTGATCTTCTGTTTTTTCTGGGTGGGGTCAAAGGGCTGGGCGAAGTGCTGTACGAGTTTGACTTTTGGTGGGAAAATGCGCTCCGCCTCCCTGGTGCCGCCACAAATAGAGAAAGAGGGCTGTGTAGAAAGGGGAGGAAAAAAAGACAGACACTAACAGACAGGGAGGGAAATATGAAATTTCTCCAAGGATTTCGAATTTCATATTTTGTACTTCTCCTCAGTTGTCACTATTTTTATATGAAACTATGGTGAACGAATGCACACACATAGACTACAACAATCATTTATAATAAAACAAATCATGTAAAACGTATTGGAAAATCTTGCAAAACGATTAATGAAGACTTTGGCGTGTGGTTCGTGGCACATTGTGGCAGTATTGTGGCTAATTGTGGCATATGGATTTGTGGGATATTATGGATTATGCTAAACCAATGCCTTTATATTTTTGTTATTGACAAAAGACACGAGTCCATTTGGCAAAGAGTTCATTTTATCTAGATGAGTAGAGCTAATTTGAGGATACATTCGCACAATGTGGTGCACTTTGCGTTACCATGGTTTTACCAGAAGATTTGTTTTATATCCAAGTCTTGTTTTCCGTAAGCTGAAGTGATAGTTCAAGTAAAAGCGCAAGGGAGTTATTAGAAGGAAGAAATGTTAACACATTTTCTGAATTTTCACCCATTGAAATACACAATATTTGGCAGGGCCTAATTTTCTCTTTTCTTTAGCATCTTCTCCAATATTTTTTACCATTTTCTTCCATTGCAGAATATATTTTAATGAAATGTTTATGACCTATCAATTTCCATTGAAAAACTCCTCAAAAACAAAATCTTAATTTAAATAATTTACTAAAACGAAGACTTAATGTTTTTAGTATCTTCCTGGTGTTTTTACTACTTCATACTTAAGGGAAGGTAAATTGGTATTTTATTTCACAGTCACAAATTTAATATTTGTTGTACCTATGTATTCTGCACTCTAACAATATTTATATTGCATGTTAAAAATAGCAGGCTATAACGCACTTAGCGTTACCATGGTTTTATCAGAAAGTGTCTCAATCGTAAATTTGATGTTTTGTCTATACTTTCTTTTATACTTTAGGGATGGTAAATTGGTGTTCTATTTCACAGTTATAAATTTGTGTATTTTTGTACCTGTGTATTCTGAATTTCTGCACTCCCACAATATTTATATTGCATGTTAAAAATAGCAGGCCATGAAGCGAATCATATAGACGGTCACAGGGGAGCCGTTTGTTTTAACTTAACTTTTGCGTTTTTTCACTGTGTCAGCTCAAAATCCGTTGCACCTAGATCATGTTGGTACGGTCGAGGTGTGCCAGTGGGAATTCGAGGGTATATTGTGGTTCACTTTTCTCCGCCTTCCCTTAAAAGCAAATCTTTTCACTTGACTTCATTCTTGACCTCCCAAGTGAGTTTTATTTATTTATATTATTTAAATAGTTCACGTTTAATAGTATAATACTGATAGTTGATATTTACCCACAGGTAACCCATGGTAAACAAAGATGAAATTTATACAAATTACAAATGATTACTAGATCTGTTTTTTAACCAAGCATATTTGGGCACCTGAGGCAGGTGACCATGCGTTTTGAACTGGGCCAGTAAATATATAGGTGGAGTTGTGACATATGCGCGATATTTTTGTATCATAAAGGTGATTTTATAAGGTAAACATTCAAGCAACATAGCCTTAAATTTGGTATTGAATTAAAGCATGCATGTAGGGCAACAAGATGTAAGTGATAGGTTTTTAAAAATATTGATCATATTCCACTAATTGCTTTTTAATCACAAACAAATTAGAAGTGGAGGATGAGCAGGCGCAGGATGAGCAGGCCCAGCATTTCATGAAAATTTACCCCACAGGGGTCATGTGCTAACAAATTTTATCTCTTCTAGAGAGATTCTAAAAATATCTTACAACCACATACTATAAATCAAAAAAACTTTATTAACAAATGTTTAATTGTTGCATTTATGGCATAGCGGACACTTTGACAATGACTTTAAATGGTAAAATTGGCATTTGGAAGCCTTGCGCAAAACTATTTTGCTGCACTATGTACCTAGAACGTTATGTCCATGGAAAGCTTGTACATATAGGACACCATATTTGCAATTACATACAAGGCAGTTGCCACAGCTTTTGAATACAGGTGTGTTGAAAGTCACATTTTTTTTTATCATTTTGTGCACATTAGCGGTTGCGTAACTCCCTAGGGAATAATGTTATATTGGTCTCAACTGTAAATCCTTCAAACAAATATATACTTTTGTAGAGGCTGTAGGTTCTTGAAGAGAGCTAGAACCTTTCACACCAATATCCATGCATTTTACACAAATAAAAACTATGTCACACAAAACTGGCCCACCTTGAAACGCATGGCCAGATAATACCTCGCATTTATGTCCATTTCGCTCAAATTGAAGGATTGTGTGTTTTAATACAACACTCTAAAAACAGTGTTTAGAAAGTGAAGGCAAGGTGGTGTTTAGGTGTTTAATGTTAGCAATTAAACACTTGTGTTTAGAAATTAAACACATGGTGTTTAAAAATTAAACAGTTGGTGTTTAGATATTTGACATGTTTAGAGATTAAACGCTTCTAAACGTTTAATCTCTAAACATGTCAAATATCTAAACACCAACTGTTTAATTTCTAAACACCAAATGTTTAATTTCTAAGCACCATATGTTTAATTTCTAAACACAAAGTGTTTAATTGCTAAACATTAACCCTCTAAACACCACCTTGCCTTCACTTTCTAAACACTGTTTTTACAGTGAATGTATAAGTTTAAAGACGTAATCATGGTAATGTTCTATTTATCTTATAATAGCAACTCCCAACAGCTCCCAACCCACCACTTGCACATGCAAACCATCAATATTCCTATAGACCTGGCGCTGACTTAAATTGGATTCAGTATTTGCCAATGCTGACAAATCTGTAGTACCAACGTCATTTGAAGCTCAAAAATGGCCAGTTAATATTTTGAACTGAACACATGTTAGAAGTGAAATAAACGTTTCAGTAGTAAACTTTAACTTACCAAATGGTTCATGTATAATTGCCTAGCACACCGTTAACAAAAGCTACACAACATTTATTTTATAAAAAATGTCATGATTAAACAATGAGTAATACAATCCAAACACGATTCTTCCCCTTTCTCAGTTATGGTAAACGCGTTCTTACAAAGTTATGCTCATTTCATAAACTGAGAGCGAAGCTCACTTTTCAATCCCCAAGTCCTTTGCCCAAGTCCTTCCTTGCCCTGTCTCGCTCCATTTCCCTTTACTTCATTGATGAGAATTCCCTAAGTTCTGTCCAGGAATTCCTCGCTCAATTCAAACTCTATAATCAGAACGTTCAGATTTTTGACCTGTGTAGTGTGAAGTGGAGGAGGATATTTAGTATGAGCGGATAGATTAAATTGCTACCAAATGTGCGGACGACAAGACTAAAGGTTGTATTAATTAGGATTAATATTGAAACAAGTTAAAGTTTACGTAAAATAGCCACATGTATGTCAAAATGTGACATTTCAGATGCGCATGTGGTTAAAAATAAATGTCGTCTGGCAAGAAGTATATTTTGTTTGTACTATAATTAAACAAAATATTTTGATACCGTAAATAGACCCGGATCATGAAATAATTAAACATAAGTAGATTATCTCAATAAATAAATTGAAGCGATCAATGAACCGAAAGAATTTAAGTAAAATACAAAATAAAAGCTCTGATGTCATGTTTAGTCAGCAAAAATGGGCGACCTTTTTCCATCGTAAATGATTTCAATTATTGATCCTGTAAATGTTGTCGTTCTAATTTCATTTAGGTTACATACGTGCGTTCCATGCCAAGGAAATATGTGCCAAACTGCTGTTAGTTATTGTATCTAACGGCTTATTATATTCGACGAAACGAAACAGGCTCAGTGCACCCATTGGATTACACGCTTTATTCCGTCATACAAGTGTGATAACGGAATAAAGCGTGTATTCCAATGGATGCACTAATCCTGTTTCGTTTCGTCGAATATCATAAGCCGTATCAGCCCGTATCCAACGGAATAGTCCAGTCACCCGTGTGTAATTCGTGGAACACAATAGCTTGTAACGAGACCTTTTCATATTGCACTAACTTTTAACTGCTTAAACTTGATATTATACTAAACGTCTCATTAAGTTTCTTATACGGTATAATTTTGTTGGTCACGTGCACGATATGCAAATGAGCGTACTGATGAAGTATTCTTTTCACATGAGTATTACGCATGTCATAGGGCCCAAGGGCAGGAGAATTCTGACGTAGAGAGGTGTGTAAAATCGGGTGTTGCCATTTAGAGACCCTGGGTCACTAGTTACTCTGAAGAATTCAGCAGTCTAAGCAGAATAACACCATGGACGAATGCGTATTCCATGGAAAACGCGTTTCAATGGGGGAAGAATTGCGCCACTTGGGTGATGTTACAACGAAATTAGGCTTTATTCCGTATACAAAAGCGTTTTCCATGGAATACGCATGCGAACACACTCATTCACAGATAGAGCACTTTATTCTGCAATGTTTTGACTGCTAAATTCAGCAGGGTCATCAGTGACCCAGGGTCTCTAAATGGCAAACACACGTGTAAACCCTTGCGTTTCGTGTTACATCATTGATATAGAGTAGGTGCGAGGAGTATAATGTAGTTAGCCCCCCTTTTAAAAATATTCTGGACCGTATTTGGGAATCAGAGCAGTGAAAAAAGCATTGTTGAAATGAGTCCAACAAGCCTAGTTGTAGGTTAGTGCTTATAGATGCATGACCTGTGGTCATGGGGGTAGTCATTTCTCAACCATAACTTGCGTGTCGAAAACTTAAAAGGCGCTTCATAGGGAGGCATTATTTGACCAGAACCATCTTTCACAACCCAAGCATGCAGGAAATACAAAAGAATCACCTGCAGAAATATCAAGAATGTTCCCCAGGGGAAGCAGGTGCATGTTTTGTATTCTCTCCATGCTGGATGGAGGAACTGAAAAAGTCCGGTCAACATTAATTTTTAACCTTTAGTGAAAAAACCTTATAGAATTTACCATGATTGAAATGGTTCCAATTTTCCTTACACTGCAGGCAGGTTTTAAACGGTTGTGTTTTTCATTATTAGTGAATGTTGATGATACAAAACGCACTGTCCTTTAGAATGACTGGCCCGTTCATCAGCAAAGTAGATTTCTAGACCAAGATCGTGTGCCTGGTCAAAGTTAATTGGAAGACCTTCATAAACTAGCAAAATGAGATGGAATCTTGAAATCTATGCTACATATTGTTGGGGGGTTTTATGGTTGAGTCTTATTTAGCCCAAAATGGCCGAATACGATATAGGTGAGAGATTGAAACTTTTAATGAGGTTAATGATCTTTCAAAGCAAGATGTGTTTATTCTGTGGGTAACCGTGTGTGGTAACAGTAGAGGTAATTGTATGGGAATATAATTTGACATATTGCTGTTCTAAAAGGCATAACAAAAGCGCTAGAAAAACCTATCATCTTACAGATTTGTTCGATTTTTAAAGAATTATCATTATTGTTCCAAACAAACCCAAAAAGTGAATGTTCTTATTAACAAAGTCACAATCTTGCCATTGATGTTGATGTATATCCGTGTATGTAACAACCCACGATATCTCAAAATTCGGAAGCCAATGCAGCATAAATATCAATCGACGATGTTGACAATCAAAACAATTACATTATTTTTGATATAAAAGGACGACCTACTGTGATTGACAATTAAAACTTCATTTTGATATAAGTTATCCTTTTAGCGAAACAGGCTATTCAAAACCTGGGCAGAAAATCAATACTAGTATAGGGGCTTTAATTAAAATGGAACCATTCATTTGGGACCCCAAAGTCGTTTCGTGGTTCATTGGTAGTAGGTCTACAATCGAACTCAACTGTTACCGTGGACACAAGAGTATCTTTTCGCCCAATGGTATA
Source organism: Ophioderma brevispina (assembly GCA_023653785.1). Classification (NCBI taxonomy): domain Eukaryota; kingdom Metazoa; phylum Echinodermata; class Ophiuroidea; order Amphilepidida; family Ophiodermatidae; genus Ophioderma; species Ophioderma brevispina. The sequence continues at coordinate 6,770 of JAMKCH010041767.1, forward strand.
CCTTTTAATGAAAAGGTAATTGTGTAACACATTTTTGCGTCTGATATGTTTTTTGAAACCAAAACGACTGCGAGTATAGGCCTATACGTAGAATTTTGGCGGGTGTAAGCTATATACTGTCATAAATGCGCGAACTATACTAGAAGTTGGCATAAAGGTGTGTGTGGGTTCTTGATATATCGATGTTTTAAAAGTATATGACCTTCACACAAGAAAAAAGATTGATCTGCATTTCATTGAAACAGAAACCTAAACCTGGCATTGACATTTAAATCCTAAGCCTGTTGTCTTCTTAAATCCACTTTATTTAGTGCTTTTTATCTTGAGTGTGCTTGTGGCCAAGATCGCGAGATATTAATAACAAGCATTGTCATACATTTCTCACTAGTCCTTTGACAACTTTTGCCATTATATTTTTTTTATATATATCTATAACTTAGAAGATTAATGTTAGCCTTGCTTATTTGACTGCACACAAAAGTAAAAAAAGTAGTTTCTTTACGCTATTGTTGGATTGGGTGGAGAAGCAATGGGAATTATCTATGATAATTACTTAGTAACAGTACCTAGAATCTGCTTAATGCATATACGCCTAGACTTTACTATCATCAGGGTGTGTTAAAAGTTACATTTGTGAAACAAGCCTATTTATTTAAATAAATGATATAGTCCTTTTGCTATGATTTTTTTTTTTTTTATCGAAGCACGTCAAATCCCTCTTATTGCATGCTTTTCGTGGATGATATACACCTCATTTGAAGGGTCCATGAATACAACTCAACGCTTGTCATTACCTGTATATGGGGAGATTTTTTGAGGATACTAATTTTCTCTCAATTTGCACTTGATCGGTTGGAGAATACCTATCGAGAACGTTTCGAAGGTTTATGGATAACTAGTAAAAATAGAACCAAAACGAATGTTTCAACTGCCTGTTTTTAGTCCCATAGGAAATCATACGTTCATTTTTCTGACATGCACGGCAGAAAGTTCTGAATCATCACCTCTTGATTATCTTATTACATAACGACGTATGGTTATTCGGCTTATTCACTTTAGGGGTGATCTTCTTGGAAGCATGAAAAAAGAAGGGGTCGAAAAATGGGACGCTTCTTTCTGGAAATGTCCTAATGTCTCTTTCATTATAGTTATTTATTTTCAAACTAAAAATCGCTTTAACAAAACAGGAAAGCATGTTTAATGTATTTTATATTTGAATGATTCGGGGACTGTGTTGGATACCCGTTCAATGTATTGACCTGGTTATACTTTAAAATCTACTTACATTCCAACACCTTTTCGAACCGATTTATCAAATGAGGACCTTCAAAATCTTTACAACCTAAAACCAACCACCTACACAGTGACATTTCATCAAATGAAGGAACTTATTAATATAAAGAATTCAGAGCGTTCAATTACATGTTTTTCATACACCCCACGTGTCGGATTATATTAAAGAGCGATATTAGAAGGTTACGAAAGATCATTTGACATCATACACCAGCATGTCCAAAACTTGTAGATTTTGTCTTACATAGCCGTCGGTTAACTTAAATTTAATTAAAGGTCATTAAATTTCTTTTTTTTGACGGATTATGAATTATAAACCTAACTGAGCTCCTTTATAGTTTTGGGTGACCGGCGCCGTCTGCGTGGGATTAAAGGAGGCACAATAATGTTTGATGTTTGACTTTTTTCAGTATTTTAGCCTTGGGCGCGACAGTTTTGTCTGTAACCTTCTTATTAAAGGATGAAATTTTATCCAGTGCTTAGGAATTAATATCATGGTCAAATCCAATACAGCCCCTGGCGAAGAACGTACATTCGGAATTCAGAATGAATAATATGGAGGAGAGTAGGAACTGTCTTTTTGGCGCCATTCTCAGCTGACTTGGGGGTGGTCACTAAGGTGTAAAGCATATTACAAAACTCAGATGGCCTAAAACCGCCTAAACTCTTTATTATGCTGAGCTTGCACGCATGAATATGTGCCAAAGATTTAACTTCAGGAATGTAATTGCACTTTTCAAATTGGAATTCACTTTATCCAGCGGAAATAGAGCTGTAGATAAGTAAAACAAGCTCTAAAGAATATTTAGCTGCAGCCTGAAGGACGTGTATATGGAAGGCTTTCTTTTATAGGGTTTAGTATTTAATATAAGTAATTTAAACACAAATACCGAAATGACCTAATATTTGCATTTGACGGTAACACAGATTATCCAGTGCTTGCCCAAACACTATACAAAATCCATTGTAGCGGATGTTTCCATAAAGTGACACCCTTCTTTCTGACACCCTTATGAATTCGGAAACCTTAACGGAATAAACCACATAAACCGTGTGGTTTATTCCGTTAAGGTTTCCGAATTCATAAGGGTGTCAGAAAGAAGGGTGTCACCTTATGGAAACACCCCATTGTAGCTTTCAGAATTCAACAGTACAGTATAAAAGACTATGATATGTATCGTATTCACATTATGAATCAATTCCATATTGCGTCCCACTGTACTTATACGGTAGTGTACCATACAGAAAGAGCTAGTAGAAGATGATTTTAACAAATGCCGTTTTGAACTATACTTATATTATACAGTACATAGAGGAATAGGAAAATAATTCAAACCAATCCCACGGTGCATTTCTCTGTACTTCCATTGTACTGTATTACTATACCATGTGATCATACTTGTATTGAGGATGTATTGAGTCAATCCCATAATGCACCAGTTTTGGGAAATTTCACCTCAATAAGGTCATGTGATCCCATAGAAATCCTATTCATAACACATAAAAACCCTGACTTTCACGCTCATTTTAGCCCACAAAGCGTTAGTACTTAGGGAATTTTTAGCATGATTATGAAATATCTTGCGGTTCTTAAACTTTTGGGACACTTTTTATCCCTAAGTACTGACATGTGTTTAGTACAGTACAGTATAGGAACATTGCTATTCATCATGGGATTGATTCAAAACACCCTCTGATTGAAACCAATCCCATTTTGTGTACACTTTATTATACTGTGCTACAGTTACACGTTAGGGAATTGAGAGAAGGGTTTTAACGACTCCTTATTGCATAGTACATCTACTGTACTGTACTGACAAAGAGGGAATCCCATATTTAATAATAATAATATAATAATAATAATAATAATCATAATAAGCATAATCATAATTAGCATAATCATAATCGGATTTATAATGCACTTTTTACTAAGTATTCAAAGCACCCGGCCAATGAAAAAAAGTACACATCTGCCATAGAGGATACAGTTTTGAATACAAATAGTGTAGACAGTTTCACTTGTAACAACCTCTAATTTGTGGATCATTCCGTGTTACTAATTTAATGTTTTAGGGGAAAGTGGCCTTCCCTTCTTTTCAAGTGATACGAAAGGTCATCTATCATCAAAGTTGACTTTTAAAAGTTTTATAAATTGAATTAGGTGTGGCATACTGGATTTGAGCAAATGATGCTTTAATACTTCATGCCCAACGTTCATGGAAGGCTTGGCATTAAAGTACTACCTGAGATTTTAAAGATTAAATTGCGGCAAATGTTATTCCCAGATAACTGTTCTGAACCCTTTTTCGTTGTATGATATAATAAAAATACACGCAATATTTTAAAAATCAAACGCATATTGACTAACTTGTATTTCAATCCGTTGACGTATGAATTTTCAAATAAGTTTTATCAGATTAATCTACAGATGTAAACTCCAATAAGAAAACGAGAAACAGACAAAGGTTTACAATTAAACGAAAGAAAAGCAGGTACATGCGCAGATATGAATCAGTAATAGCTATCATTTGAATAATAATCAACCAATCCGCTATACTCAGTTATACTTTTTCACTTCTCCACAATGAAACTTGTTCTTAAAAGAATATGAGGTTTAATTTTAACAATCCTAAATGTTTCAGGTCCTCAAGGAATTTGACCTTCGAGAGCAAGATCTTTGGTATCCCGATGACAGCTGATTGAAAATATTTAGATACCTAAAATCTGTTGGTCATCTTTCTGATGAGAAACATATTACAACACCTAATAGTACCTGGTCATCGATATTGGCACGCGTCCCTGAAGATATCAAGGAGATTATACTTCGTGTCATCGCCCAACCCTCCCCAGGGCAGGTTTGTGTATAGCCCTACATATAATGTCGATAGGAGGCTCTGAAGATGAGAGTCGAGTAGCCCAAAGGGATGCGTAGTTTATATCGAGAGTATCCTGCTTTTGGTGCTACCACCTTCGGTAATCTCAAACATTGGTGGGAATAGGCTCTAAATGAGGCAGAAAATACCTTTATGTAGTGATACTCGTGATATTAGTATCCCGTAACAATTTCCGTCCAATGATGACCCGCAATCATGCGTACGCCGAGTCGAATGAAAACTTTTGAGCGAGGCATCTCGCTTGATATTTTGTACAAACTCGTTCCACAAGATTTCCATCTACCACTCTCAAATTTGAATGGCATGACATTTGATTTGTTAGTTCTTTGGTATACGAGCGTAAATTCAGACATAATATATCCCACTCTGCGCCGTTCATAGTTTAATAAAGTCTGCTTAGGTACAAAGGCTACGTGGAGGTGACAAACTGGAGAGACACGGTGCCATATTTTTCAGATAAAGCGGCAAAAAGGGTTTATTTGTATGGGTATAGATTGCATGGAGCGGATTTTGTTGTGGCAGGCCTAAAATGGGGATGAGATGTCATTCTGACTACGCACCTAAATCTCAGGAAATTTAATTGAAATTGCTCCTGTAATTCACAGCGACAGTGTTATCAAACGGGGAGTTTTTCTGATGACTTTAATGCAACATCCTTTCACAGTCAATTCAAAAGAAGATCACTTTTTCTTCATGTTTTTCTGTAAACAAATCTCAGGATGGCTAGTAAGAACAAGATGGCGGCGTCGCGATTGGTACCGCTAGGTGGTTGCAACGTACTCCAGCCATCTTGTTACCTTAAATTACACACCAGTCTTTGTAAACATACATTTCTAAATTGAATTTACCTTCATATATTTAACATGTCAGTATTAGGGGATTTCCTGGCTCTGATTTACCGTAGCCACACACGTTTAATCCAGCCAAATTTATGAGTATTTATAAATCCATATGATGGTCATGATGGATGCCCAGCTAGTCAAAATATTACATTTTAATTTCAATTTTTATGATCTTTTTGATGCTTTAAACCATAAATCAAGAGAATTAAGCCTGATTAAGAATACATTTGTATCACCTGACGGGTCCTTTCTAATCGAGGTGAAAAGTGAAAATGAATAGACGAAGGATTAGGCTGATTAAAGATTAAAGGGAATATTATTTTTATAGGCACGGAGTGTGGGTGGGAAGTATATTTGTTGTCATAAACCACCTTTCTCTAGTTTTTGATCTGTAGCCATTCAAATTTATCTTCTACTTCTACAATATGGTCACTCAAAAAATTTGAAAGAAACAAATGTCATTGATGACACTATAATTACGGAGGTGAGGTGAAAGGACCACCATGCACCAAACTGTGGTCCGGCGGCAGGCGCGGATCTAGGGTGGGGGCGCGCGCCTCCCAGTAATTCTGCAAAATCTTGCAAAAATCAACCCATTTTGGACAAGTTTAGCCTTTCAGCCCCCCGGTAATTTTGACGTTTTTCAAATCCTGGATCCGGCCCTGGGCGGTAACTTCATTCACCCCCTCCCCGTTTTGCTGACAATATCCCGGACAATATAGTGAGTTTTTTTGTAAGAAGGTTGCGGGGAAGGGAACTTGGCTCGGCTTGGGAGTGGAGGTGGGAACAGAACTCTCTTTGGGTTAATGGTCTTGTTTGTTTGCTCCACAGAAAGTCATATCTGGCTCAAATATCCCATGTGACGTATTAACAGTTATCAACCCCAATTTCAGCATTAACCCTTAAAAGTGAGGGGCCTGAAGTTAAAGTTACCATGATATCTCCACCGGGTCTCCACTTCATGCACCATGCACCACCAAGAACGCTGGGCACGAAACCAAATTTATCAAAATATCGGGCTTAAATATATATTTTTTTCTTACGTTTCTGGGTACGCGTCCCAAGAGTAGCTATTTTATAACACCGTTGTAACAGATTGCGTTGAAGATAAGGTTTCAGC
>JAMKCH010041768.1:0-12576 GCA_023653785.1 Ophioderma brevispina
CAATTAAATCCACCAAGACCTGTAACAAGCTACAATTTTATCTAAATAAAAAAGCTACATCTGTTGGAAAAAAAAACAAGTCTGATTTTTAAAAAAAAGGGTTAAACTATAACATTATGGCTTAGAAAAACACAAACTAGTCCAATATTTAATAGAGAATATTCCGATATGATCATTATTTTTGAAATCGGGCCGATTATGACCTTATCGGTATCTGATCGGTATCGGCAAAATTCTAATTTTTTACCGATTTTCTATACCGATTAAATTAATATCAAAGATGTCCAAACTTGAATTAAAATTGTTCCAAACTGATGGCCAAACGGTGAAAATACTATCAAAACTGAAACGATCAATTTATTATTTTATTTACACAAGAGTGTGTATGTTGTTCCTAACTTACTATTTTGCCGTTTTAGTGGTTTGCCTGAATCAATCTGCTACTTTCTGGCAGCTTCTGGGTGTCGAAAACGGCGACGATAACGCCAAAAAAAATACACAGAAAAAATCTGAATCGGAATGAACCGATTTTGAAATTTTAAAACAAATTTTAATAACAGATATTAGGATCAATCCGTTAGACACTAATATTTAAAAATTTTGCTGGAAAAAATGGTAATAATGCACACCCCTCCATCCCCACAGTATCACAACTCAGACCATGCATGAAACAATAGGAATTTGCTTTACTCAACTTTTTTAGGTTCAAGCTACAATTAGGCAACACCCCTATGGCCCTAGGGATTTTCATCACTTCCAATCTCTTGCATTTTGCAAACTGGAATCACTAAAGTACTAATCTAAAAATTTCACCTGTGGCTCACCTTCGAAACTGCACAGATTTAGCATATTATGGGGAAGTACATTAAAAAATATTAGTTGCAATGATATAAGATAAGAAAGTTAGAAAGTTATGAAAAATGCATATATGTTCTTCTGAAGAATTTCAGTTGTGCAGAGTAAATATCCTAATTATCTGAACAAAAGGACCTTATTTTTTGTATCAGTTTCAAAAGCTTGTTTTGAAAATTCCAAAAAATTTCCTAAAATTCTCGAAAATTTCCGTGAAAGGGCCACAATGGCAAAAAAAATATTCAGAAATAATAAAATGACCCTTACTGAAATCACTTAAAGTCCCACAAATTTAAAAATAATTTGGGTGTTTATATTTTGTAAACAAGGAAAAAGGAACTAATATTATTTTCCTTGTAAGCTTCACTTCTCAACCATGGATGCTGATATCAGCATTTTATCAAACTTGAAAAGCATACAGTCATCAGCTTACAGACCATTGCTATTGTATATGTGCTAATCCCAGCTAATTCACCTTCAGTGCCGTACCGACCGGGTGGGGGGAGGGGGGCGGGTGGTCAAGTTGCCCCCTCTGGCTCAAAATAGCAGGACGATATGGGCCAAAATATGCATTTTCATCCCTCTTTTTTGAGGAATTTAAACCAATTTAGACCTAAATTTGGGCAAAATTAGAGTAAATTCAGCGATATTCGCGCGCTACGTGTGCATTTTGCCAAATTCAGACTTAATTGGAGCAAATCACCGGGACGACTTACGAAATTTTGCCCCCTCTGGCGGGACGACTTTTGGATGTTTTGGTGTTGCCGGGTCGTTTCAGCCCCGTTACTAATCGAATACGTCCCACCCCCCTGCCTGAAGTACAATGTCTGAATCCGGGTCTGAATGCTTTTGAATTGTGTCACAAAACATGCTAGATACACTGTAAATTCTGGCAGGGATGTCAACACATTGATTTTCTGTGGCAGGAATTGCCACCGACTGCCACCACCTCTTGCTGTTTTTACTATTTTTTACGGAATGTAAAAAACCCAAATTTTTTTCATATTTGTGGAAATGATTTCAGTAAGGGTCTATTTCATTATGTCGGAATATTTATTTTGGCCATTGTGGCCCTTTAATTCTCAAAATTTCCATGGAAAATTCCCGGGAATTTTGCAACCCTAGTCACATGGGCCACAACATGTTAGTTTGTTTATCAACAAGGATTACTTTATCTCCACTCAGCACCTTCGGTGGGTCCAGGCAATTTGCAGTTTCCGTATCAATTCCAAAAGTAAAATAAATGATAAACAAAAGAAAGGCGAAAAATTGATTCAGTGAGTTTGTGAAACATCACCTGTCATCAATCAAGGTGACACCACCCGACGGTAAATCAACTTCCACCAAGAAGTTTTGAATCAAAGGTCACATTGGTTCATGCCAAGTTAAAAACAAGTCTTGCATGAGAAGGGTTGTTTCGCCAGAAAATGATGGATTATTATGCTGTGTATGGATGATTTATTAAGGATTCAACTATATAAATGAAAAGGTAATATAGTATCTAGTGAACATAGAAATCAACTCTATTGTGAAATATTTCTGAAATTTGGTTTGTATGCAGTGTGAAAAGTTGGCTCTTTGAAATGGCCTGTTAAATCGCAAAGTAACTTAATGTATTATTATTGCATATAATAGTTAGATCCAATCCTCAATTCTGTTTAATGTACATTTAGTTCTGCTAAGCATAACTCCACATTATGTCTTTTAACATGTGGTCATTATCGAATGTGGAGTTATAGTTAGTCATGACCATTCTCTGCAGGCCCGTAACCAGGATTTTTTTAGGGTATGGCGAATTTTGTTTCGAAAGGGGACCAAATTTGCCCCTCTCCAAGGGGGGCAAAAGTGGACCTTTTCTACCGAAATTTTAAACCCTTTTTCAACAAAATAGCTTAAAAACCCCCTAATTTTGGGCTCGGTCCACTCGCAAAATCAATTTTTTTTTTGCCTTTTTGAGCCTTTTTAGGTTTTTTTGGGGGGAGGGGCTCACCCCACTGGTTATGGGCCTGATTCTCTGGCTAGTAAGGTTTAATGATTGATTTGGCTTCTATGGACCTATAAAATAGCCCCCCATGTCCCTCGCAAAAATCCCGGCATTTTTCACTAGAGAATTCTGTGACAAGTTGGCATTTAAGTTGAGTTTCACTCATATGTGATGTAATCTGGAAAAAAGAGTTTGATGTCACAGTTGGACAGTTTCAAGTAGGGCTGTCATTGACAAAGTTAGTTTTAAAGGTGATTTTTCGTGATTCCAGCACCTTCTGTTTTATTCATGGTTCACTAGATATCCCTGAGAAAAGCTTATTCACGAAATCTGAGTTGATCCCGATCTTGCGGTTTTGTGTTATGAGCAAATGCTTGTTTCCCACGGTCCCATAGGCTACCGTGCTGTAATTATACAAAATTACAAATATCTTACAGATACGACCAAAGTTGCACATAAGATTTGGTACACATGGATTACTAAGGCTAACGGTTCAGATGATATAAAAATCCCAACTTTTTTTAGGCAAGTCGGGGGGACGAGGTTGTGGATCACGAAATGCCCCTTTAATGACGATATGGTGATTGTATCACAACGTCTACATTATGTCCACATAAATTTTAATACAATTGTATCATTCAACGAATTGACTGTATGCTCTATCTAAATCCAAGGCTGGACACACTGAAAGCTCATTACCCACATGACCCATAGTCAACTCCAATTTGAGAGAAATTTGTATCCTCAAAAAAATCTCCTGTCACTTTAAAAGGTGTAATATAGGTTGGGTTACTTCATTGTCAGGTATGCAGAACTGCTCATATTTTTTACTGTTGTATATTTTCATAGGTTTGTTATATTCATTAGATAATAAACCCTGAAAGAATGTCATAAATTGATCATTTTTAGTAGACATTGTCCTTTTTAATAGTATGTTTATTAAACCAGTTTGTTGATAGCCTCTTTTTATATCAACATACCTGCCAACCTTCGCTGTTTTATAGGAATCATCCCTATTTTGAACTTTCAAAATTGCAAAAAATGGGGATATTCCAGTTTCTGAAATCCTTATTTCAAGCCCTGACTACAACAGTGGTTAAATTCATAAGTGCACATTCATATACTGCCCACTGGTTGTACCAGGTGAAATGAAACATCAGTGCAATTCGCACAAAATTAATAGGATTGCATTTACAGCAAATATCAGTGGTCCTATCATTTATAATGGGACATGCAGTTACATGGTTTGATAACAAGTTCTTTCTTAGTCTTACCTCAACTTCAGCTTCAAATCAATATTTTTGTGCCAAAAATGTCCACTTTTTGGCAATAGGGTGTTCAAAAAACGACCATCTTTATAAATTCATTGGTGTTTCTGTAAAATGACCAGGTTTACCTGACCACTGTGAATTCAACAACCTTTATTCCAAGCCTTAAGCTTTATTGCTGAATTCATAGTGGTCAGGGAAGGCTGTCAGGTAAACCTGGTCACCTTGGAAACACCCAAGTTCATGTCATCAATTGCTTAGTGAACAAAGTTCACTTTTATGTCATAATTTGAAATTGTGTCATCTTTTCTCCACCATTAAATGTAACCATTTGAAGACAAATCAAGTTCTTGTTCTGCACTATAATCTTTCCATAAAAGTGGAGAAAAGGTGATCAATTTGACTAAAGTCTTCCTTGGGGAAAATTGCATTAAATTCTAAAATTCACACAAGCTAAAGTTAATACAGTTCTTCTTTCCTCCTTTCAGATCACAAATCAGAGATGTTATGATAGATTGCAAGCAAAGACTTCATGCCACTTTATCGGTCTTAACAGTTGGCATGGCAACCGTGTCCTGCATTCTTCCTCCCATGATGACGCGGTCCTGATCTATAAATTACCTATAAGAAAGTATCGTCAACTTCTGTTTGTCAGCTTTTTCACCTATGGCCTTGCATTATATTGGTTCTACTTAGCCCCAGATGTTATTGTCAGTGCACTAGAACATGACATTTTAAACTGGGAAACAGCAGTTGAACTTTTAGCCCTGCTTTGGTCTACCTTCATCCTGCCATCTGTCATTCACCACTTCAGGAAACAGCTTGTCCTGAAAGTGTACCACAAGCATGCTCAGGAATCATTCACGATTGTAACTCAAAATGCAACACTGAGGCAAGCAACCAAGGAGTTCTTGCTTCAAGATATCAGGAGGACCAGCACTGGTAAAGTGTATACCTTAAGGACAAAATTTAAAGTCAATGGCAAGCAGTATCTTGTGTATCCAGCATATTTCAGTCGTCCTGCAGATTACAATCATATGATGGGATTTGACATCCCCAAGAGCTGATTACCTTCTTTGATTTAGGGATTCATCCTTGATCAGGCCCGTAACCAGGGGAGGGGCGAGGTGGGGCGGATGTCCCCCAATTCCAAAGCCCCCTGAAAATGGCTCAAAAAGGCCCCATAAATCGATTTTGCAAGGGGAGCGATCCAAAATTCAGGGTTTTTTGCTATTTAGTCAAAAAAGGTTAAAAATTCTGGTAAAAAAGGTCCACTTTTGTCAAATTCGCACCCCCCCCCCTTTAGGGAGGGATGAATTTGGCGAAAAGGGTCCCTTTTGAAAAACGTCGCCCTCCACTAAAAAAATCCTGGTTACGGGCCTGTCCTTGATGCACAGCTGCTCATAAGAAATTGACAACAGTGCATGAAAGGACTTAAAGGTGATCATTGCTCGGATGGCATATATTAAGCTATATACCACTTCAGGATGCCAAAAATATCTTTTCCAAAAAAATAATCGTGTAATATAGCCGCTATAAACCAAAAACTAACCCTATATTTTGTTGCGATTTTACACCCAAAAAATACGCTTAAGCTTTCCTTCTCTGACCTTGGCAAATTCATTTGACGTAGGCGATTGTACAAGTCTTGTTGCGCAATGCATCTTCCAATATAAAGGAACCCCAAATCGCTCCTCTTCTCCTGTGTTGAATTCGCCAATATAGCGATAAAAATTGGTTGACTAGGTTCCTTGATCTCTGTAGATTGGTAATTATAATTTCCAGCTTCATAAGTGTGCAAGAAATGTGAAAAAATCGCTTGAATTCTCATCACTTACGATGAATCGTGAGTAGCGAGCAGAGCTCAGAGCCAGCTGTGTGAGATTTTGACCACCACTCATGCTCCTGGAGCATAGGCTGTGGCAACCGTTCCAGAGCGGAGCTATTCATTATATTGAGCGCGGACCACAATAGCAGTAGCGATTTATTCCGTAAATGTTGTCAATGATTAGAATTGGAAAGCTGGCACCCCAATCCTCGCTGGTCTTGTGGTTAGGTAGCTGACCTCATGATACAGTGGTCTCGGGTTCGAATCTTGCTACTGCTTCTTTTAAAATATATAAACTTTTCATTATTTGTGATGTGATCAAGCAAAATGAGTCTGAAGTCGGTCAGATTCGATTTTTACTTTTTCATGTAACTATATGCACCATTTCAAAAGCTACATTTTGCTGAAATATCCCCATTGAAATTGACCAAAGATATAATCAGTTGTAGGGTGACCAGAGGGTGTTTTGAATCAATCCCATGATGCATAGCAATATGCCTATACCGTAATGTACTAAACACGTGTCAGTACTTAGGGATAAAAAGTATTCCAAAAGTTAAAGAACCACAAGACATTTCATAATCATGCAAAAAATTCCCTAAGTACTAACGCTTTGTAGGATAAAATGAGCGTTAAAGTCAGGGTTTTTATGTGTTAAGAATAGGATTTTTATGTGTTCACATGACCCTATTGAGGTGAAATTTCCCAAAACTGGTGCATTGTGGGATTGACTCAAAACACCCTCTGTAGGGTGACCAAAACAATAGGAAACTAAAGACATTTTCGCCTTTGTTTGGCTATCTCAAAATCCAATATTTGCGACTTCCGACTCATTTTGCTTGATCACATCACATTTTTTCAGGTTAGAGGAAGAGGGTTAGAGGGAAAAATTTTAGGTCAAAAATAAGAAAAAAATATGAAATAGCTGGCCCTTGAGGTTAGTCGGAGGAGACATGCCCCCTGTAGCATGGGTGGTGGTCAAGAACTACCGTGTGCGTAAGACACGGCTCTTACATTGATTTACGTTACACCCTCTTATGCTAACGATGGAATTGCATGAGGTAGAGGTACGCTATGTAGGGGAGTAACGGTGAATATCTTATCTAATTTTTCAGACCGGGAAACAGTCACTCAATTATGGTTATTGAACTTTTTTTAATGAATCACTGTTGGCTTTGCTATTGGGTTTCCGGTAAAGTCTTGGTTCATCGAGTGTAATATGGCGGTAATTACTTTAACTAGCGACAATTTGATTACCATAACAAATTCCAGCAATACTGCGAAATAAGGAATTCAGTATGTATAAAATGCCGACTGAACCGCCTTCTCTGGTGACTGAGTGGGATAGAGCCATACAAATCTACCAGTAACTTCCAAGACAGTTGTATCTGCTATTGCTTCATAATTCTGAGGTGAGCAAAATTTAGGGAAATAACGGTAAGTCTTCACAAGCGCAGAAGCGAGCAATAAAAGTGAATGGGATTTTGTTTACTTGCACCGATGATTGCACACATCGGTGATTGTCACCACCTCACAGCGACCAAGTCAATAACGACTTTCGATAAGTGGCTGTGACCTTAGAAAGACTATTTATTTTGGCCTCTTGTAACCAAGTTGTGAGTAGCATAAATATGCCACATTTAACAATCATCGCGATTAATAAACTACCTTCCTTTGGTATATAGCTTAATATCTGCCGTCCGAGCAATGAGAGGGATCACCTTTAAAGGCAATTGAGAAATTTCTAGGCAATTCTCATATCAGGGTGCAAAATAAGGATTCTGTAAGGCACCATTTCACAAGTCAGTTATTGAAGGGCACATCAAGTTAGAAGGGCAGTTTACTGTTAAAGAATAGCAAAACAATAGAATAACTTTTAGGGCCTCAAGGCAACTGGTAGGGGCACCGACTGCAATTGCCTTCGGTGCCCTCGGTATTTTGCACCCTGATCCATATTGCTTTGGATCATACATTATTAGAGGCTTATTGCTGAATATTATTTTTAGGCTTCGAGTGCATTGGCAAAAAATCATCAATGCCTTGTGAGTCTGGTCAACTGACGCAAGTGGATTGATTTTTTTGCTAATGCATGAGACACTAAAAATAGCAAACTTAACCTAGATCATACACATTATGACATATAGGCACCGACATTTTACCCAAAAAAAGTCGAAATACATCATGAAATCCAACGCAGTGATGTTTGCATCAAAATCTTTTGCACAAACCCATCATACAATGATGAATCAAGCCAATGTCGCGTGTAAACGTTCTAAGCACATCACGTACGCTCATTTACATACGTACCGTGCAATGACAAATATCAATGCATGATTTTTGTCCAATCCCATTTCTCCTCTTAAAATAAATGTTTATGAAATTCATTTAAATTAAGCACACAAGATATTGGTTTTGCTATTTGGGTACAGAAATAAAAAATACAGTAATTGAAAAACAATTTATGCAAATTTAATATGCTTACATTTCAATTTATAACATAGCTGAATTTGGTATTGGCACAAATACTAAATTATAAGTTTCACAATTTTTGTACCAACGCTCCAACAGGCCCGTGAGAGTTCAGGTTTTAAGCCGATTTCAGCTTTTTTTTTTAATTTTACTTCACTAATATGCATTTTAAGCCTACTCTTTCAGATGGGAATATGTCTAAAGATAGGCATTACATCATTATCATGCTTAAGGCCAGTATGACCTTGCATAAGATTATGCACATGTTCATCTGGTCCCAAGGATTTAAAAAAATGGTATAATTTGCTTATCTACAACCTTTAGTGTTTCCACAGCAGGCCTAAAACTTTTCAAGGTCATATTTACAGTGATCAAATTTGCTTCAAATTATTGGTATGCGAATATTATTTATTTTAATCAGTTCAAAGGTATTTGGCTGGAGTGCTGATCCCTCTAGACCCAGTTAGCTCTATTTTGCATCACAAATACTAGATTTAAAACTTTGGTTTTACTTCTACGTTTCAACAGCACAAAAAATGTTAGCCCATTTTGAAAAGAATCTTTGCATTCTAAATTTTTATCCCAGAATGACCTTGAACCATTAACCCTTTACCTGGACTCCTGCTAGGCAATTTCCTCAGACACCAAGGAATAGCGGTATAGATTGGCCTCCAGTGGCCTCCTGCCAGCATCTTGTGTGGGCAGACCAGCCGATATCGGGTTACAGTTTCACTGAAAAACAGCCTAGCCGTGAGACATTGTGCCTAGAAATCAAGGGGAGGTTTCGGCCAGAATTGCCTATATCTGGATAGCTTTAGCAAAAGTTCAGCTTGACTGCACTAAAATATGGAAGCACTGAAGCGAATCTGGATCAGAAGCGACCCAAAGTCCAGGCAAAGTGTTAAAAAAAGTAATTGTCCTAGATATGTGTGTTTCCACAGTAAAGGTATCAAAATGGTAACATTGTATCAAAAATTTAAAGTGATTAAACAGCATTTTGTAAACTACTTTCTTGATTACTTTGTTCAATGTCGATCTCTATTGATATATTAATAACTAATGTTCTACCTTCATGTTCTGAAATTATCCAACAGTGTGTCTATGGGGGAAATGTTAATGGTTCTAACATTTGACACACTGTTACAACCAGTATGATTTTTTTTTCAAATATGAATTCATATCTTGAAGCCAACGATGACCCCAAATTGTTACAAGGACTCAAACTTGAGTTTTTTAGGCATTTAATGGAAAAGGTAAGTCAGTGACCCCATTTTTTATTTCAAAATTTACGATGAAGATATCAGGACCTCAACCTAATTAAAAATTTAAAAATTCTACAAAGTAGTTTTATTTTGTAGGCAATCGAAACGTCAAATATTTACTTTGCCCAGACTTGCATGGTTAAAATAGTGACAACATAACTTTTTTATTTTTGGCTATAGCTCAAAAATTAAGTCGTTGGCCCCCTTTTTTATTTCAGATTCTTAATTGGTGCTGTTATAAATACCATTATGTAAATTCTAGAAAAATTCCTATCAAGTAGTTCACTAACACGTCAAACCGCTTAATTACGTCTACATCATTGGCACGTCATCGCATCGGACAACGCCATTTCGAAAGAATCGCAAACAAAATCAGAATTTTGAGCTTTATTTTTCAAGATGTTCTCTAAAAAAAGAGGATTTTTTTTCTTTTTTCTACTTTTTGAGAAACTAACATGCATTTGAGCTTTGAGACAAACTATTAAATCTATTTGGCCTAAAGTAAAAAGGTGGTCACTCTCACACACAAAAAAAATTCTTTCATTTTTATCCCTCCTTAACTATACCCCTTGAATTATTATGTGAAAAGTTATATATAAATCAGTATTCCACATTCTTTAAAGGTCCCAGGAAAAGAGATGATAAACCTAATCCAAATCTTTATGGGGCATTCCATTCCAATAAACAGGGCCAGAAAAAAGAATACACTACCAGTGACATCATTAGTGAAACTATTGATTTTCAGTCAGTGTCATGAATAGATTCACACCAGTCACCTGGAATTTTCTATTACTCTCTGAAAAATCAATAGTTTCACTAATGATGTCATCACCAACCCAAATACTGAATGCTTTCTCGTCCCTCCTTGTAGACTTGACACAAACCACATCAATTCTATTTGCATTTCCTGGTACCTTTAATATTGGGCACTGAATTTCTACAGCCTGATAGGTACATAGAAATACTGATATAAATAGAACACAAGAAGAAACTTATAATTTTTCACCAGGTCATATCTTAAAATCCTACCTATCCAGTGAAATATGTTGACATGGAACCACTTGCTGTATCAGATGTCATGGGCCTGAAAATTTCAGCAAGGTAGAGTTTCAAAGCATAATGAAATGATGGTGATATCACTTACCATCAATAGTATTGTGTGTGTCCACAATGTGCTTGAAGCATCAGGGCATTGCTACGCATGCTGTTCACCCCAAAAGGTTTTCTATGCTGCTTGAGGGATATTGTTTCCACTCTTCCTGTAGGGGGCTTCCCTGCTGCTGTGAGTGTTTGCACTAACGGTGGAATCTGCTGCTAAAACTAATCGTCTGAGCTCATTCCAGTTCTGCTTCTAGCAAAAAGTGTTTGTAAGCTGAGCTGAGAGGGCCTGGCATTGTCCTGTGAACGTTGTGCCATCAGGTCTCCAAAAAGTGATGTTGTGTAAGTTGGGCAACATGCTTGGTCATGACATGTTTTTAGAGTAGACCCGTACGGAAGTAATTCTTTGAAATTTTGGTTTCATTTGATGGGCAGGATTTTAGGATATGTCCTGGTGAAAAATGATAAGTTTCTTTTTGTTCAGTTTAGGAAATTACCAATTTTTTTTTTTTTTTAATTTTTAAGACAAACACGATGAACTGTTGCAAAAAACATTCAGACATACTGAAAATGCACTTTTATTGAAATCACTTCCACAAATATGAAAAAAAACAATTTAGATGTTTAACAATGTGTGAAACAGAAGGGGTGCAGAAAGGCGGGAGCTGGGAGCGGAAGAGGAATGGTTGAAAGTCTTGTAGGGTATCTATGTGAACATGATTTTGCTCATGAGGAAAGAACAACTTTTGGCACCCTGTGAAACAGTCAATTAAAAAACAGCAAAGATCCTACCATGAAAATCAAGGGTGTTGCATCCCTGAAAAAGACATCACCGGATAAGGAGAGAAGGAGCGCCCTCCTCTAAATCATCATCGTTATATTGGACCATCACTTTGAGTTGGTGTTTACAAGTACTTTATCATGTACGCAGGTTTTTATCCCAAATACACCTTGTATCAAGAAAAAAATGAGAAAGTCCCATCTATGACATGTATTACTTAAATGAAGAAGAAACAGGAAGATGTTGCATAGCTGCCCTTTGTTATGGAGGCTTGTGAGGCATAGATAGACCTTTGTCCTCATAGGTACAAAGTGGCTACATAAGGCAGCCTTTATAACAATAACTCAAATAACTATTAGCATGGCAAAGCATGGCCTATGAAAACACCACTTATATCATGAGCAAGTTAACTCAATATCTCAAATCCAATGGTTGCAGTTCAATAGCTTTCATCACCATATATGAGGCAAATGCCCCCCCTGTATTTTTAGTTGATTTATATGCCAGGAACACGCAGACGTTAAGCTGTTGGTACCATGTGCCTATCAATGGCTACTGAACTGACCATCAAGTGTAGTGTGGCGTAAAGCATGTATGTAATAGGTGGTTGTTTTTGGCAATTCCATTAGTGTTCAGACCCCCCCAGAAAACCCAAAAATGCAAAAATAAGGGTCTTTTCCCCCAAGAAAGAACCGGAATGCCGCTCACCTATATATGTTAATCAATAAAACTATATGTGGTTTTCTCGAGGGAGAAAGGGTTCATATTTGGGAATTCAATTACCATCGAAGCCTGTATTATATTTACAAAAAGCAACTTTTGGGGATTTTTTTTTAAAACCAGCCAAAGGGTAAATTTGAGCATGTGGCTTTAAAATGCAGGACGTTTCAGACTCATACAGGATTATGCTACCTTCATCCGATGTTACTGTAACAAATTGCATGTATTTAGGCAGATGAGACAACCTCCCATTATAATATATATTCCACATTATATATATCATTTCCGATCACCCTGTATGAGACACCCCCCCA
>JAMKCH010041769.1:0-12649 GCA_023653785.1 Ophioderma brevispina
GTGCTACATATATGGATGTCACAGCTTGAACTATCCAAGGATCGTGCAGCGTTCTTTTAGCTCGCCTGCTTCTCAAACCTGGCTGATGATCTTTTGTTCTCCAAGCTCAAGGTCTTGCTTCACTGTTCTCCTCCAAAGGTGAACGATGCAGCAAGTTTTCTCCCAGCACTCAATGTCGATGTTCAGGGTAAACATATCACGCTTACAACTACTTGTAGCGGAGCATGGGTCGACCAACTTTTCTCCCTCTTGCAGATGTAAGCTCAGCATACATGATACCTTTCGGTAGACGGCATCCTCAATTCGACGGACATGGCCCAGCCATCGAGTCGCTTTGTCTAAGAATGTATAGATGGGGTATCCTATGGGTTGGGGAGCTCCATGTCCTTCCAGTGACACCAGAATGCGTCTAATACTGCGCAGATGGAAGCTGTTGATTTTCTTCCATGCCTAGAGTATGTAGTCATGTCTCACTACCATACAGTAATTGTGCTGATGATGCAGGCGCTGTAAACTGCTTCCTTTGTCTTAATGGACATCTTCGGATTTTCCCACACACGCGCCGTAAGCCGGGCAAGAGTAGCTACAGCTTTACCAATGCGTTTACCGATTTCTGCATCGAGAAGACGACTGTCACTGATGGGGACCCTAGGTAAGGTGAATCCTGACAACCTCAAGTGTGTAATTGTTCGATTGTGATGACAGGTGGTTTCTTGAGCATCTTGGGCAAGGAAATTAGTCTTCTTCAAACTGATTGACAAGTCCGAAATCTTACAGGCCTGTGAGAAGCGAGCTTATGACAGCTGGAGTTCCTGCTTGGAATGTTAAGTAATGGCATGCATCATCAGAAACAACATGTTACGAATTCACTATAGTGAGGAGCTAGGACCAGGTCAAACATCATCGTTTTACCCCTCACTACAGAAAGTTTGAACACCTTTGGTTTTTAGTATGACCCTCTATATCAACGCTAGGTTGGTAGTACTCTCAAATTGTGCAATTGTGGTGTCACTTTTTTTCAATAGGGGCCAATTTAATTTTACACAGGGGTCAAACTTTAAAAATGCTCCAATCATGTTGCAATGTATGCCATATTGTCCGTCTAGTCATAAGGATTCCAAAATGTATAGTTTGTCACGCATCTAGGACCAATGGTTTTGGAGTTATAGGGTAAAAATGCCTAAAATGGTAAAAAAAGGGTCATTTCATTGTACGGGGTCAAAATCGGAAGTTGCTCCATCTTTGTTGAAAATGATAGAAGTTGTTCATCTAGCTTAATGATTTCAAAATAAGGAAAAAAATATTTGGTACCATCTGCAATGCAAGTTTTACCATACTATGGGACAAAATATGTTATAAGTCAACATACCCAATTGGTGTTGACCTTCTTTGACCCTTATCTCCGTAAGTAAGCACTTAATATCATACATACTATACCTTTTATTGATCCTCTACCTCAGACAATAACTTGGAAGTATTTTAAACTATAATCAGGTTAACTTTTAATGTTGAACCCCGTAACAAATCGAGATGACCTTTTTTTACCATTTTAGCCATTTGAACCTTATAACCCAAAACCAATGGTCGTAGTGGTACAAACTAACATTTTTTGGAACTTATGATTGATAACAATAGGCATACATTAAACATGATAGGTGCCAAAAAAATCATATAAAAGTTTGCCCCTGTTTAAACTTTATTGGCCCCTATTGAAAAACTGATACCACAATTTGATGTAACTCCTAGCATTGATATAGAGGGGCCATACAAACTACCAAAGGTGTCAAACCTTGCTGTAGTGGAGGTACGAACTCCTTAATAATGCCCCTATGATATTCTGCTCCCCTCTATATCTGACGAACCTTTGTCTTAGCTCTAAGGCGTGCAGCTGAAGAGCCGACCACAACTGGTGGCATGTGTAACAACACGTACGGTAATTCGTAAAATTAGCACTCTATTTAAATACCCAGTAAACGAAGTAAATAGATTCTATGGTGTTAAAGGCACTCTTGATACGGGTCGCATGGAGATGACGCCCCGATGTTCGATACTATGGTTGGGATTTTGGAGGTTTGCCAGCCTCCTATGGAGCTCTATGGAAAACCCTAAAGCGGCATTAATATGCCTGATGATCCTCCAAAACCGCTTGATGAATGAATTCCTTCAATTTTTAACCATACCGGTAAGAAGACACATTTTAACTTAATTGACCTAAGGGGGGGGGGTTCCTAGGGACCCCAAAATTTGTTTTCGCGCTGGTTACTTTAGGCGTGGGATTTTTTGCGCCGAAATTTTGTGTAATTGTCTGACTTTTAATACGCTTCTTTTTTCATACCAAAATAATTAAATCGGCCCAAGCCGTTAATGAGATAATATAGTGGGGTCCCATGGACCCCCCCCCCCCTTGGGCACTAAAGGAAGTCATTTTAGAATATTTTTAAAAATAAATAATAAACTCGAGACCAAAGCAATTTTTTTTTTTTTAATATTTTTAATGTGTTTTTGAAGCTTTTTACAAATTATATACAACATTAAAAATAATTAACCCTTTATGTGCGAAAACAAACAATTCATCATGTACTTGCAAACCGTTACTGTACAAACTCTAATGGAAAATGACGTGTAATTTTGCACCACCCGTAAAAAAATACAGGTTCCCCTAAAACTGCTGGTTGTGTTTTAAATATAAGAATTTGGGTCTTCTAGAATAGATATCAACTAAAATTAGTTTTCAAAAATGTTGATTTGTTAAGCGCAGGCTCATTTGAATTTTCCGTCTTTTTTGCCCAATTTTCGCATGTTTTTGGACAACCCCTGTTTTGCCCCTAATTTGCACCAAAATAAAAAGCTCATTTTTTATTGCGATTTGGTGTTGTTCTTTATATCCTTCAAATGTGGTCTAAATTGCGTGGGCAAAATTCCCTCGGGAAAGTTGTTTCCTTAGTGTTGGGGTCCCATGGACCCCCCCACCCCCCCCCCCCTGGGGCACAACGGGAGGGGAAAACCCTTGGTCACTTAAGGTTTAAGCAATTTATTCGGTTGGTGAAAATTTAATTTTTACGCCGCCATTTAAAAAATCCTAGACTGCCAGACTGCCCAGAAACGCTATTTTATTAAATTTAGTCTCATTCTCATGTTATTGGGGTCCCGCCACCGCATATAGACTCCACGAGGTCCGAGCACCAAACGATACAAAGGTAGACGAGAATAATGCGTCATGAAACATAACGTATACCCGATGTATTGACAGGATATGGCCTCCACCACTGTCGAGTGCCAAAATTGTGTAAAACGTTTTTTCTATGGAGTGTAAACTGCGCACTATGATGAGATGGGATTTATTCCGTATTGAAATACGTGTTACACAATTTGGCACTCGACGACCCTCTTATGTCGAAACCACATTTTGCTTCAAATTTCTTCTCCAAGAACCGGATTTGTTTTCATAGTTGATCGAATGGTTTTCGCGAGGCCTTCTTATTCTTGGTATGACGGCAGCAGTCTAAAATATGTTGTAAACGGTGGAGCCGCTCACTGTTGATTGGTGGGGTTGTGAGATTAGTATATGTCCAACGAGTGGACGAAAGGAGGGCAATCATTGAGAATGTCATCCGCCCAGTCTGTGATGGAGAACCACATTGGCGGCGGAGAGGCCGCAGCCCCGATCGGGGCATATCGTGTTGAAGAGACCGACTACGTGCGAATCCGGTTTACAAGGTGGCCTATTCCTGGCGGGGAAGACTAGTGCTACCAGGTTGGTAATTCTGTCACAGGTGTAATAGTGAATTGTCTGGTCTTGGAGTATCTGCCAGGCAGTATTACATGTCTGTGAAGATGTGAATGGGGGAGGGAGAAGAGTGTAGCAGCGTTTACATGTGTAAAAATATATCTCTATTCTTCCAATCTTGCTAGCACAATGAGAAATTTTATATTATGTGAAAAATGTTGACAGTGGCGCTTAAAACGTATAGAATGTTTATGGGTTCTAGCAGGTACGGGGGGGGGCACTCTATATAAATACCCAGTAAACATGTATATAGATTCTATAGTGGTTAAAGGCTCACGATACGCGTCATTTGTTCTTGTCGGAAACTGTGCGAAACGGTTTGCTACAAAAAAGTCACACCCATATATTTAAAACGAATCCTATACGTTAAATTCACGAAAACATGACGATCAACTATGACCAAATCAGGTCTTGGAAAGGAATTTGAGCAAAAAGTGGTTCGATATAAGCCAGATCCTGTTTTATTTACGTTCGTGCTCGGACCTCGTGGAGTCGATAGGCTGGTACGTATGACCCCAATACATGGACAATGGAAGGACTGGAATTTGAATAAATAACGGTTCCTCCCAGTCTAGGATTTTGAAATGGCGCGAAAATGGAATTTTTAAAGCATTTTTCTTCAAATTTCTTCTACGAACCTAAAAGTTTGCAGAATAAAATTGCTAAAATAATGTCTTCTGCTTGAAAATTGAAGGAATTCATCAAGGGGATTGGGAATCAATCAGGCATATAATGCCGTTTTAGGGGATTGTCTTTCTAGAGCTCTACAAGAGCTCGGGGCAACCAAAATTCCCAATCTAGTAACGAACATCGCCCCCCCCCCTTCCGTAGAGCTCTAACATGAGATCGGCAAAACCAAAATCCACAATCTAGTACGAACATCGGGGACCCCCCCCCCCCCCGTGTAACGCGCCTTGACACCACAGAATTAACATCAACAATATAATATGGTCTTTATAGTCTTGCGGCAGAACTACATATTCCCCAAGGGAGAGGGGTAGTCGAGTCAACAACAGGTTCACGGCGCGCACTTCGCACGTGCAATATGCTTGGGGA
This sequence comes from Ophioderma brevispina, assembly GCA_023653785.1. Classification (NCBI taxonomy): domain Eukaryota; kingdom Metazoa; phylum Echinodermata; class Ophiuroidea; order Amphilepidida; family Ophiodermatidae; genus Ophioderma; species Ophioderma brevispina. The sequence continues at coordinate 4,844 of JAMKCH010041769.1, forward strand.
CTGCCGTGATACCTCCCCTAAGGTGCCTTGACAGTGATCCCCGGAGGATAATAACTACGGTCAGTGGAGGGCTGAGGTGAGGATCCACGTGATTCCAATCAACAGTGCCGAAGTGCCAATATAGAGATAGATAAATAAGTCGCAGGACTTGTTTCATCCTGGCGGAGGACCATATAAATGTGGATTCGAAAAACCTTTTGCTGTTTCAGAACATTCTGCCAATGTCTCCTTTTGCAAAATTCTGTGTGTTTACAGTAAAGGGCCATCATGTGACACAACAAAGCAGTTACCATGTGAATTGTCATACCACATAGATAATATAAAAAATTCGAGTAAGATGACGGGGAAACCACTTCACAGGCCCGAGTTGGGGTTTGGAGAATATTTTATCGATTAAAACTGTGCAACACGCAGCCGCTGTTGCAACGCTGCGGAGTGCTATGTGGTTACAACAACTTACGGGTCCCTTACCCTAAATCTAGAATGTTTGGTTGCAATAACGAATATACTGACAGAACCTCGAAACGAGACACGAAGAGCCATGAGCTGGGTTATAAAACGCTGTACTTTATGTATGAGATGATGGAAAATGCTGCCCTCTATGCTATTTCCTATCATATAGGTGCAGGCCTAGTTTTTAATTTGCTAAAAAACTGGCATGCGCAAAATTTAGCTGGAGACTGTTAATTAGGGTGTTCACACGAAACTTGTAGACTTGTGCACATGACATTGGTATCTATGAAGTTTCAAAAGCGGACATTTTTATCAGACGACTGTCAAAACGTTTGCCTCAATTAAGAGTTGATTTTTCAACGGCCGTTTTAAGGTTGTTTGTAATTAAAAAAAACAGCCTCATGTGACTTTGCAAGCAATTTCCAATCAGCTTTTCAGACAGACTTGCAAGTCATAATAATTATTAATAGTAATAATTTCCACTCATAAATTTATTGTGGTTCGATATCAAAACCCCACAAATTAATCTTTTATGATAAATTCTTTATTAGATATAATGTAACAGCATGCAATGCCACGTATTGCCTTTTTTGTTTGTTTTCGTTTGTTTGTCTGTTTTTTAACTCTTGGACATCTTCAGATTCGTATTAAACCCTAACATTATGAAGTTGTATTGTGAAGAAAACCAGAGACACTGGCACATTTGGTTAACAAGGCCTCACATTTTTTTTTGTTCAAAATTGATATTTTTGCATACATGTAGTTGTAAAGCTTTCACATTAGCCCTCACCTGAAATTATCAAGCACAAAAAAGTGCCCTTACCATTATTATTAAACAATGGTTTTATAATACATTACTTTAGAATGGTTTTATTCAGCAGATCAAGGATCATGGCGTTAAATGCAAGAAAATACACATCGCAGTTGATTCCCTCGGCATCCACCCTGTTTGATCGGTCTGTAATTTTAGTGACTTTAATAATAATGACTACGAGTCTGTGATATCATGTAATAGACCTAATTTTTGATTAAAGTTACAGCCAAAAATGGGCTAAAAATTACTGGATGTCTTTCGCCTTCCTGTATGTTTTATGGTATGGTATTTTTATGTGTGAATTATTATGCTCGAATATCCTAGACTATCATTTGAGAGCAAAATGAAGAAACTTCATATTTTATTAGGTGGAAAATAGCTGGTGTTGAAGTTAGGTGTTAAGAGGATTTCCTTATATGCTTCAAATTTCAACCGCCAGTTATTCGCTAGTTGTCCCCGGTTTTTTGCCGGCTGAAACACACTGCAACCGCTGTGAACCGCCGGTTGTTGAGATTTGAAGCTGTTGTTCTATAATAGATTTACCGCTGTGATATATTTACCGCTTCAGGTGGTTTTACGGAATAAATCTCATGTACACAATGACTAGTGCGCATGAGCTTTATTCCGTAAGACTACATGAAGCGGTAAAAATATCAAAGCGGTAAATCCGTTACAGAACACCGCCCCTTATTGTTTTTGATATCGGTAAGGCTTGGTTTCAATTGTATTTCTTCTATAATGTCATGGCGTATCAAACAATTGAATTTGTTTTTGCATTCTTATCTTGGTGGCAATGTTATGAACTAGACGCTCAAGCTGGGGAAAATAATCTATTTTGTGGTTTATTGTTTAATATAACGTGGAAAAGCATGTTTGGAGTAATTTAATGTTTTATTTGATTAATTACACCCATAAGCGATGTGCTATACTGTGGGAAGATTATTAATATGGATGGCGTAATTCGTATGGCGTAATTGGCGTAATTGTTAGCAGTGACGCATGTAAAGACATCTTGTTACTGGTGCCAGTTTCAGCATTTTAATTATCATCAACATAATTAAAAGTCTCCTGTTTTGTGCCTTAAGTTTTGTCGCTTCCTATTCCATCAATTTCTCGGAGTCATTCTCTACCCCTTCTTTACCTTCCTCTTTCGTTCTCAATATTTATTGTTTCTTCGTTTACACAGCTGCGGTTGACAAACCTCAAGGGCACATACTGAAATACGTGATCAGAAAAATGAACCGTAATGAATGTTTGTATACAGGTATCAATTCTACTAACCAAACAAGTCCCTAAAGAAGCAACATCGCGATTGTTACCACCACGCGCGCGACGTACCGTTTTTGCCCTAGCCGCTAGGACCCTGTAGCACGCGAAACGCCTAAATCAAAGTATATCGTCTTTTGATTAAACTAGTTTGACGGCAGCGGAAACCTGTTTTTTCTTCACAATACGACTTCATAATGTCAGGGTTTCATACAAATCAGGTTTCAATCTTTTCTTCATTGACGGGTGGCTAGCCAGCCCAGGAAAGTGATTCTCTACTGCTGCTGAAGCTTGCGGCCACATGATATGTTGTTGGTATGATTATGTCAAAATGACAAAACGATTTACCAAAGAGGAAGTAGAGATATCAGAGCCTCACCATTAATAAATGAACAGTACCTGGTCATCTCCAATATTAAAATGGTATAATACCCGGAAGAGGGGACGTGAGAGACGAACATCATAGGTGCTAGTGTGGAGCAAGGCAACACTTGGGAACAACAAAAAAATGGTTTGATTTGTTTTTAAAAAATGATCTTTGTAATGCCCTTTTCTATTTGGGTTTTCAATTGCTGACCCAGTTTAAAAACCGCGAAATTGCCTTTGCCTTGATTAATTGTAGATAAACGAGAGTATTTCTTGTTGTGAATTAAGAGAGATGAGCGAGTGTGTTTTTTCTGAACATGGAAAACCAGTTAGTGTTGTAAACATATTCCCTTTAAACCTTTCAATTTGTTCAATCTTGCATTATCTTATTGACCTAATTTCTTTTGATAAACATAATTTCCAATTTGTTTTGTTGATGTTGTATTATTTAAAACGCATTTCTGTTTTAGACCATTGTACACGGTATGCCAACCTTCTTGTGGAAACACGGAATATATATCTTGATGGAAAAAAATTAACAACACAATAAGATGCCTCTTGCATTCTACATACCTACAAAAGGCCAACATTATATCTGCCGTTCTTGCATAGTTATCTTTAAGACAGATGGGGTGTATAAGACCTTACCTATCTGAAAAAGCAACTCGATCTGGTTTATATTCGATCATCATCTCCGCCGTGATTTTTGTTAATCCTTTTATCTGTAGCACTCCGACCAAACTACAAACGTGTTTAAAAAACGTATCCAAAATTGTGCTGCTCGCCTAATTCTTAAGAGACGAAAACATGACCATATATTACACTCCTTTGCTTGTTGAGCTTCACTGGCTACCCGTGGAATTTCGCATCTAAAATCTAAAATGGCCGTTTTGCCTTTCAAAGCATTTCGGAAGGTTACCTTGCCCGGTATATTGTCTCTGTGCTTTAAACTTACCAAACCATCACGTCAACTCCGCTATCATCTGCAAGTTTTGAAACTTCACGGGTAAAACCTTAAATCAGCTGGTGAACGCTCAATTCATTTCGCTGCGTCAGTTGTTTGGAATTCACTTCCAAAAAGCATTCGTAGTATCCCCAAATTCCAAGACTTCAAAAGTCAGCTTAAAACTCACCTTTTCGTCAAGCTTTTCATGCTCATAGATGTTTTGTTTGATTGTTTGTGTTGGACTGTTATTGTGCGCTAGAGTTTCTTTTGAAGATTTTGCGCCTTATAAGAAATATGTAGTATATCACTAGTTTAGACCTCAAAGAACATGGATACCAATTTTACATCTCTTCTCATTAAGCAAGACGCGCTGAGACGGAAACGGTGCAACTCGTAATTTTCTCACAATAGCATTTCTTCAAGTTTCAAACCAACTAAAGTTTCATTTATTACATTGACGGCTGCAGGGAAAACAGTTCTACTGCACTCGGCCTAGAGGTAAATGATGTGTTGTTTGCATTTAACACTAACGACTAACACACGACAGACAATACAGTAGTGGCGAAGGAGATATAACGAGATCTTCAAGAATGCGATACAAAATTGAAATAGCCAACCTTAAAAATGGTTTCGCTAATTGAAGACCCAAAAATTAAATTGAAGTTAAATTATAATTTCATTAAACGCTTGGCTACCAATGCAAATAAATCGGACGCCGGTCGTGATTAAGTATTCAACCGTTAAAATGCATTGCCGAAACCAAAAGGGCAGGAGTTTGAACCACCAAGTGTTCAATATTAAACAAAACATTTTAAATTTTTATCACTGTGTACTAAGTTGCTGCAAGTTATTGAATGCCAAATTTCACGTCTTTTTTCACCTAAAGTCACCGTGACCTATAAGTTTGAATATTTTTTGTAATTCAAATAAAGGAAAATAACACTGACAGTAACTCATTCCAGTAGATGCAAAAAACCCATGATCTCTGGGTATAGTAGTGTACACATATATAACATTTCCATCCTACATATACTTTGCCCCAGGTTTGGTAATCCTCGCAAGGATTGTCCGATATGCAAGGAAGTGGACAGTGCCACAAGGTCACCTATTTGTATTTCCTTTCCAATCTCATCTGGTCTACATTTTTTTTCTTCCCACAGCTAATGATGTTGAGTGCCTTTTCTAGATCTGAGCTGGCGTTACTGGGAGCCTTTATTTGCACTGCTTTGCATCCCGTTTCGGATCACTCAAATTCTACCCTTGTCCCGCCACATTGATTACACCATCTCTAACATGCGAAGTCAATTATGGCTTTTCTCTCGTTGCATATAGTTTTCACCAAAAATGCTGCATTTCTTAATCGAGACAGCAACGAAACATTATCTTTCATTACGTTTAAGTTAAAATTATAAGGAAAAAATACAAAATTACCAGCTTCGAAAATTTCAACAATTAAAAACAGGAGGCATTTCTGGGTACATTTAGCAGCATGCTAGAGACTATATTAACAAAACCCTTATGGACAATGTAATACAACTATATCGTGTCTCACTAGCGAATGAACAATGACAGATTATACGACATATCGATAACATTTATATTCACCAAAGAATACAAGACGTAGATTATAAAATGTTGATATTAAAACCATCCACGTTTCAAAGTATTTTGGCGGTCGTAGAGATCAAGACCCGAGTTGTGAACCCCACCCAGCAAACACCCCCAACAGGCATACTTCAACCCTCCTCAGATACGTAATACTTCGGCAATTGTTGAAATGTCGACACTTTGTGAAGGTCACTGGTTCGAATATGTCTCAGTCCAAACAAGAACCGGAATATGCAGGCAATGAGTATACGCACGACACTACAGTTTACTTTGACCAACCATTAAAAAAGGTTAATATACTGTTGAATAATGTTTTCATTACGCCAGCATACAACGGTAGCTTATCGGAACATCGAGTTGAAAATTATTTTAAAAAACTCATAAAGCAAATGCCGATGAGTAATAAGATTAACATGATATATACATATGAACAATTAAGACTTTTTAAAGCACATTGACTTATTAGAACTTCGGAAAGGTAACATTGTAACTTCTCTAGGTGTTGAGGCAAATACTTCAGGATAGCGGAGTTGCCGTTTCAATTGATGGTATATAGGGCTAAGAATTGGTCCATCTAAGGACAGCTTTTAGGAAACAATCTTCCCTGATTGCCTTTTCTTAAAGGAGGTCTGTATTTTGAGGAAAAAAACAAGTGGTTCTACTTATTAATAAAATTGTTGGCATGTTGTATCGTCAATCGTCTAACTTTACTATAGGCGCTGTTCGATTACGTACTAAGAACCATCCCTTTGGGAATCAACAGGAATGAAGAGGTTTAAGACTAAAAAATAGATTTGTGTGACCCCTTTTTTGCAAAAATAAAAGTATACCCATGTGGTCTAACCCAATTTGCCATAAATCATAAAAAGTCGGTTTATTTTAGGTTCCGTTACGAATATGACAAAACTTACGAGTTGTTCTCAAGCAGATCGAATTTGCACGTAAGATTAGGTACACATAATAGACTTGAGGGCCAAAAGTTGCAGGTGTGATTAAAAATATATTTACCTTTTTAGGTAAAGGTCGGGGGACGAGACTAGGATCAACAGCCCTTTAAGTTTCCCTGGCAAACGCATACCAGTTGCGATGTAAAAATAAGGTCAGTGACGTCATTGTGCTCAACTTAAAACAGAGTATGTGATTTTACTAGTCAATAACCACATGTGTGATCTGAAAAAAAATCAGCTGATCGGATCAATTTTATGGACAATATTACCGATGTAAAAATGAGTCCCCATGAAGATCTGAGGCTTGCACAGTTAAAATATACGGACAAACTCGTGACCTTGCTAGAGGAGGCTTTCGGGTATACTGCTTAAACAAATAAGTTGTGTGCAGTACATGGGGAAACGCAATAGACCGATGGTCGGTGGAACTTGCATAATAGGACGCTCTAATTCTGAACGACATAATTTCATCTTGAAAGGGTGTCTTTTTAATATCAGCATGTAAACAACATGTAACTAATTTAATAGTCCTTCCTAAATAATGTTAGTAAAACAACAAAACAACTGAGATGCATATGCGACGCCAATGAATAGGCACCCTGATAATTAACCACTATTTTAATCAGTGAAACAGTTCGAAAACAAAGAGCAGGATTTGAAAAGTAAAATACAAAGTGACACAGTTCCATGAATAGGTAGAAAAATTATCAATTCTATTGCGTTGGTATTTTAATTCAATATAACCCTTGTCCCCAGTTTTCATTCAATATAATCAGGCAAATCTCTTTTATAGTGTTGACAGAAGGAAGGTATCCCCTGAAATAATCAAATGTCGTACACTCTACATCGAGCTATCACATTTTACTCTAGAATTGAATGATTACGACATCGGAATGGATGCGAGTCATTTACCTAACCCACCATCATTAGTTCAACCTTATTAAACCGAAATCGAAGTATGTAACCACAAAATAAAGTCAGAGGCTGCAGAAAATGATACGTTTACCGCAATCAAATAAGCATAAAATCCTTAAGCGAGGGAAAATTGTCCTACCGACAAAATACATATGTTTAAGCCTACACGAGGGCAGACGCATTTAGACCCTATAGCACCTGCCTTCCAAGATACTTGTAACGCGTCCTATGATTAAACCACAGCCTGATCAGATACAAAGTACGGGTCCGGGTATTACATTGTTACTTGATTTAGAAAGGAGTAGATGTAAAGTAAATGTAATCGAATTAAACATCATTGAATTCTGCAGTCAGGATCAGATAATTTATAGATTCGCTTATCCGACACATTTGGATCTAAACCTTTCACGTTTCTCTCGAGATCTCGTCATTGTTGTCATAAAAACGCTTGTTACACTGATTTCAGGTTGCCAAAATCTGCAGGTTTGGAA
>JAMKCH010041770.1:0-38270 GCA_023653785.1 Ophioderma brevispina
GTGGTTGCCTCAAAAGTGGTCTCGATGGGCATTGCTTTTGTTGGTGGAGCACGAGTCTTTGCCACAGTCGGTGTAGTCCCGCTAGTGGTTTTGGGTTTGGAAGTCACAAGTGGTTCATTTGCTGGGTCGGTGCAACTTGGCGTTTGTAGGAGGTCGGTGTCCATGGCAACCAAGATCTCATTGCGACGATTGAAGAATCTCCATGGCCTATAATATAAAGGAGTAAAAATATTAGACGATAAAGAACAATTTAATTAGCTTTCTCTCTTCCTTTTTAGAATCACAGATTGAGATGTGTCATGGGCCAATAGATATCGAAAGTTTACAAAATGAAAAAAAAATTCTCAAAAGCCGACCTTAAGAACTGAGTCTTAGAGCAATATCAGCACATTTTTTTGAAGAGCGCCCCCAATTTTTCAAAAAAATTGAGATTTTTACACGGTTGCATTGGTAACTGGCTAGTAAACTATACCTGTGAATGGTTAAGCTCTACAATGTCTATGTGTCGCAAACGAAGGAATTTTGTAACTAAAATAATTAATATCGGGATCCCGATAATAATTCAATGGCTGCTGGAAACGGCCTTCCAATATGAAATAGCGGGGAAATAGCGCCATGTATGTTTCTACGCTCATCTATTAGTTGTTTTATTGGTTCAGGCAAGTCAAGTTAGAGGTCATTTTCTTTAGGTGGCACTATTTCATCATGGATGGACATAAACTTAGCATTTCCAGCTCTGCCATTAAGTACAATCTAGGATCCCAATTCTAATTACAAAAATCGCTCATGAATTTTATGATAAATACGCATTTTTGAGCATTCTCGTTCGCAGGTGTAGTTTTCTAGACAATTACCAACATAGCTGTGCAAAAAATATCAAATTTTGAAAATTGGGGGCGCTCTTCAAAAATGTGCTAATATTGCTTTAAGGGCCACACATACCCGTATCACTTCCCTATGTCTGTGCCCCACCCCCAAGATTGGCTCAAATATTACCCAGATACCATTGTGAGTGTGACCAATCAACAACATGGTAAAAATGGTGGTAAAGAGGACCCTTGGAAAATTGTCATTAACTGGCATTGAAATACTCACGCATCATACACATTGACGACATAATCCTCTGTCTTGTACGCTTCCTGATTAATTTCCAGTGTGCTGGTCAGTTCATCCAGGTATTCCCAGATGTTGAATTCTAAGGCGTAACCACGGAAGGTGTGAGCATAGTACACGGTGGGTTCCTCACGCTCAATGAACAGCTAAAATTTGTATTGAAAATAGAAATGTATTATTGGATAATATGGATCTCCTTTAATCTATTGTAGTTTTAAAGTCTGTTTCATACTAGGAACTTGTATAAGAGTGTGTACTGCCTCTTCTCTAAGAAATAACTTGGATAGATCACTAAATGTGATGCAATCTGGAAAATCTGTCGCAATCTGGAAAATCTAGAGTTCTTTATTTAGTCACCTGGAGCTGCCAGCTGGCAGCAATGGAATGTGCATATTACAATAGTGGTATGAATTGTAGTGTGCACATTCATTTGCTGTCCATTTATTCCACGTGGCTCAAACACAAGACACATAGCCAGGCAGGCATTCTTGAAACCGACCAAGTGCGACATCCAGCAGGGTTTTCCAAATCACATCACAATTAAGTACTGAAAGTTAAAGGGATAATTACACCCCTTTAAATGACATTACAATTTGTGTGCATTAAAAATGTACATCTTGCTCATCATATCATAGCAATTTATCTGTGGTTGGTATGCCTCCTTTGGTGGGCCATTATCTGTACTTTGCACCAATAAGCATAATTTTGGATAAAACTATAGTATTTGTGGTGATGCTGTTCCAAAGAGGTGTCACTTGATGGCCAATTGTTTAGATATCACAGAACTGTACCAAAATAAAAACATAATATACTCCCCACCTAAAAAATCCGAACAATATAAATTACTGTATTAAAAAGGTATGTAGGTGAATTATAATAATAAATGCCAGGAGCGTTGTTCGCGTAATGTGTTTGCTTATTGACCTGTGTCCGTAATGCATTGATAATGAAGCATGATGTGGAAGTTTGAGAGATTTATCCAGCTGGCTTGGCGCGTTCATTTGAAAGCAAGTTTGAGCACGTTGATGGCCATTTCAACATCGTTCGGATTTCTTATGCGAGGAGTATATTTGTAAAGATTGGAATTTTTCCTTTCAAAAAATGTATTCTTTGCTATGACAGGATCTGTGGTTTAAAAAATTAAGTTCAAAATGGTGCAAAATTTTTGAAATTTGCTAAGAAAATGCTAATTTGCTCTTTGTGACGCAAATACGAGGTTGGCCAAAATGAACTATATACCAATTACAGCTATTTGTTGTAAATTATAACATCACCATTTACAGCTTTATTTGATGCTGTGTATTCTTTTACACTGAGAATGATATCTAATGTTTTTTATTACTGACCGCTGGGTCATTAGGTGTCGGCGGGTCAATGTGGACGTCTTCGGGTAGATAGAACGAAATGGTGTAATTGTGTCTCTCAAACCACCTTTTTTCTCTGGCATTGGATTTGACTTTGGTGTGCACGGGAACAGTTCGTGTCACTTCAGCACCTGCAAAATGACAAGGAAAATGTTTGTAACCTTAGATTAAATTATTTTTTGACCCATATCTACCAGTTTACCTATCTTCCTATTTATCTATGTGGAAGAGCATGGCCTAGCGGTTAGGGTGCTTACCCGTGGCGCAAATTTACCCAAAAAAAAAAATCCCGGGTTCCAATCCTGGTGGGGTCACTTGCTGGGATTTATTCGGGTGCTCAATTCTGGATTTAATTTGTATATGAGCTATTGATTAAATACAGAATACTGCTCTCCTCCATGGTTCATTTGGAATTGGGCAAATGAATCATGAAAGCATCCCATCCTTCGGAGGGGACGTTAAGCCGTCGGTCCCATGTACAGAGAGTTACAACTGTACATGTACATCGCAGTCAGTGTCGAATAAGAGTAGGGTGTAAACCCCTGACTGTTCCCAATCCGCCCCCAGTCTCAAAGCGGGCCATGTTAGGAGCGTCCGTATCATGGATACACACGGCCCCGGATCAGCTTACTCAGTTGAATAATCCTGACATCACCACAAGCCATTACCAATGACTTGTGGACACCCTAAGAAGAACCTATCTACCAATTTATCCACTTCTCTCCCTACAAGCTCAGCTACAGTCACACTCAAATCTAGGAAATGTCAAATCACTATGAGCTAGTAAATCTCAATTCCCTTGGCACAGTTCAGTAGCTTTCATTCACCAATGTATTTAGGAAATACACCCCCTGTTTTTTTGGGTATGATATATGATGCCCAGATAACACAAGGTAAGTTCATGTCAATGTATGTACAAGTACAACCCACTGAACTGTGTCCTTGGTGAATGAGCATATTGTAACTCATAGTGAATATTGCTAATGTTGCTTTTGAGTTCTAGACCAAATGAGGTGGTAAAATTCTTACATTTTTCATTCTTTTGAAAGGCAAGGAATTTATCATATCTATGGAACCACATGTCCAATTATAATTGGCTTTGAATCAAAATGTATCACTTTGAATGAGGAAGTAGCTCGAATTAAAAACGCAAAATTGGATACTGCTGACATGTGATAGATTTCCCTTGTGTCACACACCTTCACCCTATCCATCCATTAAATGGCCATGGTCCGATCACTAACAGCCTCATCCCCAGTACCCCAGATTTTACCAGAATTGGTTAAAATGTTGGTATCAGAAGAAAGCTCCTATTTTTCTCATTTAAGCTGTGAAACAACGGATATGGGCCATTCTTCGGTCACGTTTGTGACCAAAAACCGGTGATGTTTTACTTTAAGCCCAATGCTGTTTTGTCAATGTAACCAATCTGTTATTACTTTTTACATTATTAATAACCTTCAGTCCAAACCTAACCAAAAATAACGTTTCCACTTTTGGTAGATTGGTTATTTTGTCATGGTTGCCCCCAAAGTTTGGTCACGTGTGTGACCATCTGATGGTCACAAACGTGACCAAACTTTATTTGCCCCCCATGATGAAAGAACCAATCAAGTGAAAGTGGATACATTATTTTTGGTTAGACTTAGACTCAAGGTTATTAATAATGTAAAAAGGAATAACCGATTTGTTACGTTGACAAAACAGCATTGGGTTGAAAGTAAAAAATCACCGGTTTTTGGTCACAAACGTGACCGAAGAATGGCCCATATTTGGTTTGGATGTTATGATCGAAAATGTGCCCCATCTTGGTCGATCAATATTAATTTTACACAGGGATTACAAAATCACATTATTAGCTCTCACATCACAACAGGTTGAAATACCAGGGCAAAACTTTACAGATGGGGGTTTGGGATGAAGGCCATTCTATCAAGATAAAGGCTTTATATACTTTTCAGATCATCCCCTTTAAAGCATTAATACCCCTGGGATAATACCACATTTCATATGGTACACAAATTTTTCTCGACATTATGATTTTTGATATGGTAAGATTTGTTTCTAAATTATGAACTACAACTCCTTTCAAGTATTAAAGCTGGATGTATACATAGCACCTACTAAATACAGATTACTTGCCCATACACTATACTGCTCACACTGCAACCTTCTAACATACATTCCTAACACACTTTCACACCTTAGGCCTCTTCACCTTACCTATTTACCTTACCTATACCTCCCTCCAGAGGGTGTTTTGAATCAATCCCATGATGCATAGCAATGTGCCTATACCGTACTGTACTAAACACATTTCAGTACTTAGGGATAAAAAGTGTTCCAAAAGTTTAAAAATACATCGCGGTCCCCGGACCGCGAGTGTCGTCTGCCGTCGCGGTTTGTGAATGAGTCCAAAGTTCACGAGGTCACCAAGGTCACATGAGGTCACCAAGGTCACACGAGGTCACCAACATGTCACCCCACCCTACCCCCTCCTTTCCACCAAGTTACATCATCGTAGCCCTTATGGAACTCATACAGCATGCAATATTAAGGGTTTACATTTTGACCGGCCAAAGGTCACATGAGGTCACCAAGGTCACATGAGGTCACCAACATGTCACCCCACCCCACCCCCTCCTTTCCACCAAGTTACATCACAGTAGCCCTTACGGAACTCATACGGCATGCAATATATTAAGGGTTAACATTTTGACCACACACACACACACAGATACACACACAGACATACGCCAGAGTAATCCCTATGTGCCTTCTGCAATTCTTGCAGACGACACAAAAACCACAAGACATTTCATAACCATGCAAAAAATTCCCTAAGTACTAATGCTTTGTGGGCTACAATGAGCGTTAAAGTCAGGGTTTTTGTGTGTTAAGAATAGGTTTTTTATGTGATCACATGACCCTATTGAGGTGATATTTCCCAAAACCAGTGCATTGTGGGATTGACTCAAAACACCTCTGACCTCCCTCTAACAGTACAGTCTGTATCACAACACCCAGCTACCACATACACCAATTGTCCAAACAATTACAACTAATACACACTGGCAGGTTTAGCAGAGCCTTTTCCCTACACTCAAATTGCACTGCATACTTTCATCAGTACCAAATAAGCAAGAATTGTTTGTATGCTTCTACTCCTACCAGGACTCCTACATAAAAAAGTAGAGCCATCCTAAGAACAATGCATTTTGCCCAGTCTGTTGTGTTGTTTAGAAAATGAAGCAGACTACACATGCCATGAATTGATCTTTCTGGATACCTCTATGTTATTTCACAACACAATGCTCGTACTTTCACAACACAATGATCATACTCCTAACGCTACAGTTATTTTACCTTACGTATCGGGTACTTCTGAGGCTATTCGCAAAGTTCTACAGAAGAAGAATCTACGGGTGTATTTTAAGACTACTAACACGCTACGACAACAACTAGTGCACCCTAAAGACCCTGTTCCCAAGGAACTCCAACCTGGAGTTATCTATTCTATTCCTTGTGGATCATGTGACTAAGTGTACATTGGTGAAACCGGCAGATCATTGAAAAAAGAGAACCGACGTACACCAGAAAGCAACACACAAAAATCGGCTATCGCCGAGCATGTGTGGAACGACCAACATAACATTGACTGGGACAAGACTACAATTCTGGACAGGAACACTAATTGGATTGAAAGGAAACTCATGGAAGCTTTGTACATCAAGTCTACCCCTAACAACTTCAATAGGGACAAAGGAGGGGAAATTCCTCCTGAATGGGGTAAACTACTCAAAGGATGCCTACCGACCAATGAAATGGAAACTTAATTACTGAGGTATCCTTTGATCATCGTTTATTGTTCTCTTCCCCCTTTGTTCACTGGTGTATATAAGGTGCAACATCATGTCTGCTTAGTTTGCTCTGATGGCATTCGCTAGGGTGTCGAAAGCTCAGCCTTCCAATTTGGATGCCTCTAGGGAACGATTATTATTTTCTACTCATGTTTACCAACCTAGAGTACCAAGTAGTTTCAAATCACAATGCTCTACGATTGGATTATTATATTATTCCGCAATGTTATGGGGCCTGCCTCTTTGATACTGATCAAAAGACTCTCAAAGTATTGCCTGATGGTTCGCCTACTTTTCTGTTGTGGCTTCGGGTTGGGAGTTTCTGTAACCTTACCCATCTGACACACTTTTTTTGACACACTTATGAATTCAGAAACCCATCACAGAATAAAGCATGTTTATTCCGTTAAGGTTTCGGAATTCATAAGTGTGTCAGAAAAAAGTGTGTCAGATGGGTCCGGGTACCCAAACTCCCTCCGGGTTGCCACAGGCATGGCAACAACTAGTAAAATACAGGTAATACGTGTCTGTCCACTTGCAATTGGAAGACCTCTTATGTATATTGAAAACAGAAATCATAATTTCATGCATTGCTTCTTCCTGAACACATTCAAACAACACAAATATGGCTGACCCCCAACCTCACCCATTACCTACAATCTAGTCAGTTTATTTTTGTTACTAGTCTCAATCACATCTGCATCTTGTCAATCGGAAAAAAAGAAAAAGGATATCCTTTCTATCTACTGGTAGTTTGGCATTACATCAGAGCAGCAAACACTAAAGTACTTCCTTTTTTTGCAGATCAAATTAAAGGTACATATTCTGATTCCAGCACAACTACTTTCATTTCAACCCCCTCCCTCAGATATCTAGTGGTGCACTCCTAAAGGCTGAAATGACTGACAAAAGTCTGAATTATTGCAGTTCTAACCTACACCTCAAGGAATTAAAATTGCACTTACCATGACTGTTGTGTCCATTAATGTATCTGTAAAGCTTCATGTAGGCTTTATGCACTGCCAGGTCATAGGTCAAAGCTTTAACCGTCACCGACACCCACACACTAGTATTGTACAAACGAGCTTCGTAGTCATTTCCCCCACATAGTACTTTGTAATCTGGCTCCTCTCTACTGGGTCCTTCAAACATTGGACGGAATGGACGTCTACATGCGGTGATGTTGAACCATGTTCTGCTTCCATGATGCTTGCGTCCCTTTGATGGGTCGCGAGAGTGACCACTGTGTCGGCCACGGTCCCCAAATCGACCTCCATATCGACCGTAGTCTCTGTGAGTCGTTGGCTGCTGCGGTCTGGGAGTTTCTCTGCCTGTGTCTACTGTTGGTCTGCTAGGGCGCCTAATTAGAGAAATTAATCATGATTAGTAATTCGTCATGTGAGTGCGACAAAGTCGTAACTGACATTTTAGGTAAAATTGAGTTGTTGCTTGATTTTGTAAAGACGGGTAAAAAACAAAGTTTGTAGTATGGTTCCAGTCTCAAATATAGGTCGAAACTCTTTATGACTTTCGAAAGAAAAGAAAAGAAGACATTAAAAAACAACGGAAAACAAAGGAGAATTTGAACACCCCAAAACGGACGTTTCCTGCAAAATGACAATATGCAGATACGACTTTGTTGCACTCACCATGACGAATTGTAAGGTATCATCTATAAAGGACAAACAAACAAAAATTACAGTTCTAATTTCAGTATCATATCTATCATTCACTCACTAACTTGAATTTTTCCAATGTGAAATTTCTTACTATTCCAATGATGGTACAAAATATATCATGAAACAAAAAAGAAAATGCTTTTTTACTTGAGATTTGGTATTTCTACTGACCACTCCATCTGTCACACCACTACTGAGATGCGTATGAGTTAATCCAACCAGGAATCCATACGCAATCTTCCTCAGGTCAATTTCATGCTGCATGGAGGGAAATTGTATCGTTCAGACTCATTCTTGTAACCACGTTGGCTTCCTGACTGGAACTGCTACACCTGCTGGGCCACTGAAGGTTCACGAGCGAGGTCGGGTCGCAACAAGGACTTGGGTGGATAGGTCGGAGAGTGGTTTTAGGGTACTTCTGATTGGTTCTGGGCCTTACTTTGAGGTGGAAAATTCTCTTGGACTGAGGTCTTTGCTTTGCGGTCTTTATATGGTCTTTGAGGCTTTGTGGGGAGGGTCTCTGTTGTTCAGTTTGAGATGGCGTTTGATACTGCCCACGTCGATCACAGACCCTTGTGGGTCTCTGCTGGTTTGCGTGGCGATCTTGGGTCAGGGGCGACCTCGGCACTGTCTGAGTGGCAGAGGTCTCTGCTGGTTTGCTTGTTGGCGTTCATGGTCAGGGCGACCTTATGCCAGTCTGAGCCTTTTTTCTTTGGGTGGCGCGATGGCAACTGGTCGCTGCCCAAGTCCATCTGGGATCCTCGATGTGGCACCGTGATGGGTGGTCGACGACCTTTAGTCAGGACGACCTCTGCCATTGGGATTCTGTTGGTTATTGCTGTCCTGCCGTGGGACCCAACCAATGCCATTGTCCACCGGATGAAACCTGATATGGTCTTATATCATGACTGCCTTGCTTTCTGCCTTTACCATTATTGGATTGCATCTTGTGTTTCCATCCCAGTTTACTATGGCTACTCTGCGATGGATCTTCCACATTCCTGTGGAAAGCATCTGGTATCTGCATGTCGATGTCTGGTTATTGCATGTCGATATCTGGTATCGGGACATCAGGAATGCAAACCGGGGTACTTGGTAATTCTGCAGACTAATATATGGTCTGGTCACCTCAGGGAGGTCATCTGTAGGGGTTATCTCCATACAATCTGGCAAACAACTTTTTAGGTATTTGCATCCAGTTTGGCCAACTAGGGCGGGGGTCTCGCAGTGTTTGCCCACCAACAAGGCCACATACAATGAACCAACGGAACTGATTTAAACTGGGAAAAAAAAAAAACAAGCAGATAGAGAGGAAAAAAGGTGTACAAAAAATTATATGCAATTTATACTAGCATCATGAAAGATGGTGCTGTGTGATAGAAATGAGAATGTGGAAAGCTAAGGGGCATTTTGGCGATCCATAACCTCGTCCGCCCGACTTTACCTCAAAAAAGTTGGATTTTTATATTATGTGAACGGTTGGCCCTTTAGCAATCAAAATGTACCTTAATTTACACGCAAATGGCGGTCTTTTTAGAAATTTTGCATTTTTTATGTCTGTCCATAAACGGACAGAAAATTACAGGCACAGTGTGGCCTATGGGGACGTGGGAAACAACCAATTGCTCATAACACAAAACGCAAGATCGGATCAACTTCAATTTGGTGATAAGGGATATCTAGTGAACAAATGAACTAAAACAGAAGGTGCTGAAATCACCAAAGCACCTTTACACCCATGCCGGGCAACCTAAGGTGATCATCTCGTACATCTATAAATATTAAAGGTTCACATGGATTCAAAGCAGAGTAAACTGTCTCTCTGTAATATACAAGGTTATAACACCTCATGAATATTCATAACAATAATCATGATTTCAATGGCCGATTCAGAAATAGTTTGAACTGTTTCCCTACAAACCTCGTCCCCGAGTCACAGTGAGGGGTAAATAAACAAATACTACATGGTTTATATTGGGGGGGACACTAAGGTACATTATTCGCCCTGGGAAAAATGGCTACGGGCCTATCACTCACCATCACCCTTCAGATTCAGGTTGATCGATAGGCCCATAGCCAGTTCCTCTGGAAAGAGGTCCTATTTAAACCCCTCTATCCTGGAGTATTTGTTATTATGCACAGTTTTGGCGGAAAGGGGTTTTCTTGATACTTTTAATTAAAGGCTACGATCAGTGATTTGCTAAATCGGGAAAAAAAATAAATCATCAAAAATCAGATCCGATTTTGCAATTTTTGTTAACAATTAAGGATAGGTATCCTAACGTACCCAGCAATGCCAGCAAGTGAAAAGTCTATAAAAAAAGGAAACCTAATAAGGACAAACATCAAAATTTTAGTCAAGTACTGTCCTTAACGCACACGCTTCCTAGAACATGTTTGTAATTGCGATCCGTATCTTTGGACACTGCGGTTTTCTTCCTTTTTCTGTAATTTTTTCAGTTGGGAAAAATATACCCTTAATATGAAAATCATACAGACTTAACCTTCACTTTTAAGCTATTCCTGCAATTTCAAATATATTTTATTCTTTCGGGTGAATTTCATAATAGTGTCTTAAAGTGAAAACAAACACACTAAGTTTTGGGTTTATGTGATATAAATCATACTGCAACTTTAGTTCCAACAGTGACATTATTACAATACTTGGTAATTAAAGGTGCATTAAAGCGCACAACATTAATATGAATTGGCGGCCCTATGAGACGGTTGAAAATATATGCTCCTGGAGCATGATTTCGGGCCAAAATCTCCAAGACATCCACAATATATGGGTGCTCCATAATACTCTTGTTGCACCTTTTAAGATTTCTATAAAATGAAAAAAGGGAACTTTTGGCAAGTCCTTATGGTCAGTGTGACATTTGACCTATTATTATAGTCCACCCCATGACAACTGACCAATACAATGTAGACAAATTTGACTATAAAGGTGCATTTAAGGATTCCAGCACCTTCGATTTATTTCATTTCCATAGATCTCCTTGAGAAAAGCTTATTCACAAATTTTAGTTGTTCCGGACCTTGTGGTTTTGTGTTATGAACACATGATGGTTTAACACGGTCCATAGCTAATTGCTATAATTTGTCCATTTACGGACAGAAAATACAAAAGTGCGAATTTTTACAGATACGACCAAATTTGCACTTAGAGGTACCACATGGATTACTGATGTGAACAGCCGCCGATTATATAAAAAATCTCACACTTTTTTTAGGTAAATCATTGGGACAAGGCTGTTGATCCAACTTATTATATAATTCCAGATATGGAATTTTTGTCATACACCACTTGTCCTATGGCACTGTTACTACACATAAAACCTTACTTCATAAAAATCTTTGGAATTTAGCTTTTAAGTGGATATTGGTTGGTACGTTGAATATTTTAATTATACACAGAATCATGATATTGCAAAATTCTTGAGTCAGCCTTTAAATAAATAAATAGTTGGGACTTTGCAAAAACAAAATATTTTCATTAAAAGTACACTAAACCCCCCACCTCCTAAACTTGTGGTTGTTTTTTTTTTAACGTTTTGAAACACTTCATCAGCAAAAGTTACCTTTTTGTACAGGTTTTCTCTTAACTTAGGACCTTTTTGTATCAAAAGAATCAGCAAAAACTGGACCTTTTGCCCCTTTTGTGAAATTTGTGGGGGTTAGAACACTAAGTTGAACAACCCATGCTGTTGGGGTTGGCTTCTTTTTGTTTTTTTTATAGGCGGTTACATGGGTAAAAATCGACAATCGCGGAAGAGACACTGCCTTTCTTATCCCGCAGAACTTTTGGAACGCAGTCTCTATCGAGCGTCGGACATTTTCCAAAAATTTACGGTTATAGTGTTTGTTTTCGACAAGCGACTTTTGGGGGAAAAATTAAAAACCGAGTACGACTTCTAAAACTTCCGTATGCTTTTGACACCCACGACCCCCAACTTGTGGGAAACAAACCTTTACAATGCCGATCTGAATTATAAGGTCTAAGGACGTCGAAAAAATTACCTGCCAAAAAGCGATTTCCGGGCGGCCTGAGAGTTTTTAGTTTTACATAATGCTCAAGGACCGTATCAGGAGTATGTGTCAACTTTTTTTTTTAATAATCGGTGTTAATAAGTATCTCGTACAAAGAAATGTATCAACTTCCGCATGCCCCGGCAGCTTCCCAGAGCCCCCCCCCCGGCCGAGCCGGCCCGCCGCCATGATCTCTCTTTCAGTCATTGAAATGCAAAATTTGAGAATTACAACACATCATTATTGAAGTGTAAAAATCTAGGTTTTGTATTTTTAAATGATTTTTTACAAATAATTTTGGACTTTTAAACTTTTGACCCCTGTTTGTTTGTGTTACTTCTAATTAACATAGAAATGCTTGGATGTTTCCATCAATACACGGGTATACGGGAAACTCAGCCTGATGAGAAAGTTTGTACAATCATCTTTAATCGTCTATTTACTTAAGCAATAAACATTAAGTGATTAAAAATCTGTGATGACCAACAAAAATAGAGATTAGATTCGACTCGGTTTTGAGTCATGTTTTATTTTACCACTTGTATTACCTCTTTTGATCGTGATAGGGATTGGTGGTAATCCCGCGACCGATAATATTTGCAATAATTCTTGGGAATCCCCCTCCGCTGCAAATTTGCTATGTCAACAATACCTACATTGCGAATGTCTGTTGGTCTTACTCGTCATATTCATTAACAACTATTAACTGCATAGCATGTAAATGACATCGAAAGAGTCTACCGTCCCAACAAATGCAATTAGCAACACAAATCAATCCTCGTCACGGTGCATTGCAGACGTTAGTTACCGATGTCTGCTAAACATTTCTGATATAAACAATATCAATTTTATTTCACATATTTTCAGCTCTTATATATGACAGCACTGACTTTGAAAAACAAAACTTTAAATGTTCACACGACCTCGAATGTTGTCGAATTATGTTTTCTTGCTTAGCACTTGACTACATCGACCATGTACACATTCTCACACTGTTCGTGCTCTTCCTTTACGACAAAGCCAGGCTTAGGCTCTAAACATTGTAGAACATTATTTCAAATTGTTACCCAAATAGCTCCAAAAACTGGCGATGATTAATATTTCATGCCTGCACGAACGTTTTTTTTAGACGGCGATCAAGAGGATTCCTAAAACAGAGGGAGTTGTACGGACGGCGGAACCGGGATGGGGCCGAGGGCCAGGGACCGGGAGGTTGATGAAAGGGGAAAGGTAGAGCCCGGGAGGGAGCGCAACGGGGATGCGAACGGGGGCGCCACAGGGGCCCACGCAATGGAGGAAAGAAGCGAAGGGAGCAGACGCCAAAAAAAAACAGAGCGGGGGCAACAAAGCGCAAGAGCGCGCGCGAAGGCGGATGGTCCGGGACCAAGGGGGAGCAGAAATGCCAATGCGAGGCCAATAACAGGAGCGACATCGATGGCACACAATATAAAGATTGACACGCTACCTTTGAGCTGGGGCCTAAAAAGCGAACTGCGACACTCCAAGTGCGCCTAAATCGCGACACGGCGACAGCCGTGTTAATTTGGCAACCTATGTAGACCCCTTTTTATTTTATGGCGCACTTTATTATTTGCCCGAGGTTAAAGTTGTTTATCAGTTAGATTTGTTTTGATGAATACCATCCCCACTAGAACTATAACACTGAAAAATACACTGAAAATTTCTTCTGCCACTCTGAAAAACCTGAAAATCTCTAAAAACTACTGAAAAGTAACGAACCAATACAAAAGAAAGAAATTCAACACTTGAACCACGCATGAATGGCTTCCGTTTGTTATTCACTATGCAAATGATATCCATGTACCATTTGCCAATTAATAATATACTGCAGATGCTTCAGGATTCTAATCACACTGAAATGGAACTGAAAACATCGCTGAAAAACCTGAGCCTGTTCATAATCAACAAACGAAAATTTGTTAACCTTTGGAGACACCACAATCACACTGAAAAATAACCATTTAAAGTTGCTTGCTCAATTGTTATGGTAATTACATTACAAGGTCGATGCTCATTATAGAGAACAATACCACCACTGAAAATTACACTGAAATTCAACTGAACCACCTCTGAAACACCGGCTGAAAAATTTTCAGTGTTACTCTTTTTCCTTGTCCAGACAATGTTCAGTGATTTTTCAGAGTTTTTCACAGCGTTACTCTTGTACTGCTGGCTGTACCTCCCGAATCTCATCTCAATACTGAGCAAGGCCATCTCACCAGCGAGAGCCGCGTCATGTCGGTACTGGGATTTTAGCTGATTTTGAAATGGAGTGTCTTGGGCTCACTCCAGCACCTTCTCATGCTGGGTTATAAAAACTCAGTAAAAATGTGTTTGGTCATGCGTTTGTCAATGCCAATTACCTTGGAGTCCCGACCTTACACTGCCACTTCAAGGTTGTTCTGGGGAGCTTAATTACGACCTTGTTGTTTTCAATGCTCTGCTATGTGTGCAATCCGATGTCTGTATTTCAATTGACTATAAATGCATTATAGTATGTTGAAAGATAACCTGAACTACAGCACATTCACTTACTCAGACTACATGCTCAGTCATAATGAACAACTTCTTGATTTTCCACTTTTGACTAACGTTAGTGTAAGCTGTTAGTGTTTAACTCTTGGCTGGCCAAGAGTCCACTCTGGTATTTCCTAGGGCTTCGCTCGGCGCACTCAGTTGAATTTACATGAATAAGCGAGCCCAGTTCTAGGCTACTTACTCTGTGATTTTCAAGGTATTTTTCAGTGGTATAATTTCACATAGTGTCCCTCCGAGTGCTATAAAATGACCTTCATGCCCTTAATAAACAAATTATAATTCCAAGTCAGGAACCCCAATCTTAATTAGAAAGCTGCCAAGGTGTAGATTTTTCTCTTTCAGTATTTTCGCACGCTAACATGAATGATGACGTACGATGATGTAGACCTTTTAGTTTAATGGCAAATCCGAAGTATTTTCTGTTCTCATATTCTCCAGAAATCAATGTGACAACCACATATTACTTAAAGTTGCACAAGGGATTTCAAAGAACGGATGTCCCTAAAAAATGTTGGACATACGATTTTTGCACTGGTGTAAATAAGCTCCTCTATCATGATAAAAATAATCCCCGTCTGTAAGGATTAAGCGAAGAAACGTTTCTTTGGTACAAAAATTGTGAATTTCTAATTTCCTATAGGAGCAAATACCAAATTCAGCCTATGTTGTTCCATTGAAATATAAGCATATACAATCAACCTTTTGTTTCAATTTAAGTTATTTCTATAGTCAAATAAAAAGGTTGGGAATCAATTGAGTGTCAAATCTATACGAAATCACTACATATCACAGAAAATATGGATGACTTGAAATCTCTCGTTGCACCTTTAAAAGTCCTACCTGATCATGAATACATGTATATACTCATGGTCCCAACTATTAAAATATTGAATCACACCTACATGTATAATTAACAGTAACACTAAAATAAAATGGGTCTTACCTTGTTTTATATCATCCAATTGTGAAGAACCGTTTTATCAAATTAGAAATAAATCAAAGGAAAGAACCCTCTTCCTGGCTGAGTATTAGGGCTCTGTCGTCAGCTGTTGATGCTCAGATCCCAATTCTCTATCTATAGACAGCACTAGGTCAACAAAACACTGCCTAGTGCAAGAATGGTGTACCTTATAGTTTACTCTTGCCAGCAGACCCACCAACTAGTAACCAATCAGAGCTCACTAAACATATCCCACAATTCCCTGTTGTTTCTCTCTGCTAATGCTAGAGTACCAAGAGGTCAGGAAACCGGCTACCCCACTTGTCGTAGTGATGATGTACACACTGAAACCCTGTGTTGTAAGTGCTCCTTTTTTTCCTGAGTATTCATGCAACAGTGGAAACCCAGCTGCAGTTCCAGGAGGGCAAACAGTGACCAGTGCCAATGACATGATCATGAGATTTATTCATTAGCATAGAATTGTTGGCTAAACAGTGTTTTATGGCATTTCCTGGATTACTTGCTATTACCTATTGCTTCCAGCTAGAAAGCTTCCCCAGTACTATAAAAGTGCAAATATTCGCGCTACATTATTTTCCATGCTTTTCGCGCACTCATGAGCAAGCGCGAAATTACAAACATAAGAAAATGTTTATATTGTAAGTCTATGTCGGATAGCTGAAAAAAGTGAATTTAAAAACAAGTGAAAATGCTAAAAAATGCAGAAGCACGAAAAAGTACACACGCGAAAATTACCACTTTTACAGGCTTTGTTAACAAAATTGTAAACAATATGCATGCTCATACCTCTAGAACTTCCAAGTTCTTCATTTGAACAAGTATTGATACATTTCCAAAGCCAGGGAAGCCCCGGGGGGGGGGGGGGCTCAACTTTTTTTTGGGTAGGTATGTGCCTCCAGGATTTGAGGCCCAAAAAAAGGGGTCTCCGGAACTAGGTTTTCCAAAAATTTCAGAAAATAAGCTGCGATTTCTCTCAATTTCCAGCTACTTTTTGAGGTTTTTTAAGAAAATATGACAGAATATGGCTTTGGACATGAAAAGTAGGATCTCTGGAACTGAAATGGTCCTAAAATGGGGGTCTCTGGAATTGAAAAAGAGCCTGAAAATGAGGGTCTTATAGGCGGCACATACCCATACTTCCTCCCAATGAGAGAACCGCCCCTGGGAGGGAGGCAAGCTAGATATCTTGTACTAAGTGCATGTGTTGCGGTCTCCTCAGAGGGGGTTCCACATAGAAATGGGGGGGGTATTGATCTGCAGCTGAAAAAGATATCATTTTCAACCTTCTAGAATATTAATTTTTTTTTCCACTTTTATTCTACACCTTTTATCAGAGGATATGCTCCAAGTTGTGCCAAAATACACTATAGCTACTATAGTATATTTACCCTAAGGTTGCATTATGACCTTGGTCTTCCTTAGTGTCATCTCAATGTACTTAAAGGCTGACTCAGAGATTTCAAAATAAAATATTTTGGTACATTAATTAAAAATAGTCAACTAAAAACAAAGATAGTAACCTAAAAAGGCACCAATCCAAAGTTGAATGATGGATTTTTTTCGTTTTGAAGCAGTAGTTTGTTGAAACATTATGTAAAGTATTACTTGCATAGGAACTAAAATTTCGGATTCCGTAATTTTATGATATTCTATACGATGATTGTGACCTAGGACGTCAATTGTTGAAATTCAGGGACAGCCTATGTTGTTTTCTGGCAGGCAAAATATTACAGTAGTTCTGTGACAGGACCACATAAAAAATATGGTTATAAAATTCTTGATCCTGGAATCTTTCCTGATCTAATTGGTCACAAAAATGCAAGCTGGTAGCATTAGCTTTATGCTTGATAAGAAAGTTAGTATTATTTAATTCGAACCAAAAGTTTACAGCAAAAAACAGAATTTCCCTATGCAAAGTATAGGTGCTCTTGCCTGCCAGTTTCTCTATTACACCAAAACAGGGGGCGCCATTAAACATAAACAATGTCACATCCCTATATGAAGGACATCGAATTCCGCTTGTATTACCACACGTGATTAGTATTGGACGAGCATTCGGTACATGCAAAAAAAACCATTTCATGTGTTTGAAAAAAACTGAAAAAAATGAGGGCCCATTCATCGGAAAAATCTAGAGGCAGCCTTTAATCAATGGTCATGATTCATCTTATAGTTTAAAACAATACCCATTTAAAATTATGATTGACTTCTTATGCCTTCAGTCGTGTAAAAACACATAATTAACAAACTTTGTAAAAAAACACTATTACACATATCATGCAGATAAACAATGTTTCCAAGAAAAAAACACCAAAACATCCTAATTCTGGAAGTAGTAGTAATTGAAGTAGTCAATTAACTGTTAATGAGTGTGGTTTCCTCATGTTTGTCTGCACTGGTCTTTGTTTTTTTTTATTATTTTCTTCTTCTTGATGGGTAAATTTTTCTTGCCCCTCGCCACACCAACTTTCTGTACTAAAAGCTGTATAGAACCTTTATTATATGTATGATGATTAAGCTACATTAAACTCACTTGAGACGAAACCAACGTATAACTGTTATCAGCGACAGCTACTATTTTAAAATGCTACTAAGCCCATTTCCATGTCAAAACATTCGAGATGCACCGCAGCACGTCGTTGGATTTTTTTCGTTTTAAGGTGGTGGTAGACATGATGAGATATGAAAATCTGAAATTTTGAGCGTCATAGTCATTTCGTTTTCCCACTAGAGCAATTGGAAAATTTAGGGGGGTCACCATCAAAAGTGCCACACACTGTGAAAAGACTATGTTGAGAGGGTCACGATAGTAATGGAGCCCTCCACCAACTTTGAAATCACTATCTTGGGTATAGTACTGTCCATCGTTGGTCATCAGAGTTAAATGTTTAGAAACTTTCAACAAATTACAATTAGGAACACATTAGAAAAGTAATAGGGAGGTACATCCCTGAAAATGGTTATTGTACTTTGTGATACTTTTGACCCCCTGAAAACCAATGTGACAGTCACCACACACAGCCCCTCTACTTTCAGATATGTTGAAGATATACAATAAACAACTTTCCTTGAAAGAACTAGCTTGGGGTCTTTATTTGTTCACAATCAAAATTACACACTCAAAGTTACCACACAAAAGTATACGTGACCAGAGGTCATTGTACAGGCAACAATGTAGATCACTTATATATTTTAGGGGGAACTCAGCAAAATTTGTCTTGTGCTGAAAACAATGCAGACATAAAACACCAGCTAGTTCGTTCAAGAAGAGTTTCTTGCTGAGTTATCTTCAACAGATCTGAAGTAGAGGGTGATGTTATAATGTCAACATTGATTTCAGGGTGGGCCAATATATGTCAAATGCAAAATTAGGATTTTTAATAGGCTGCTTGTTGGAACTAAATCTAATTACCTTATGTGCTTAAGTGTACTGGCAGAAAACCTGCAGTTGTGACTCAGATGATAAAGGAAATGGACATTAAAAAATTGTTGTTACTTCCGGAGTTCGACCCCCAAACTTGGTCCCAGATGAAAGATATTGCAATTTTTGCACCAAAATAAACTTTAAAATAAAGGAGCTATCACATTTTTTCAAACCAAATTGGGAATTCTCATCACCAAATAAATCACCCCAGATAGTGATTTCAAAGTTTGGGAAGATTTCCATTACAAGTGTAATGGGCCCTCTCAAAATCTTTCGCATCGCACAGCATTGTTGATGGTGACCCCCCCTAAATTTCTGAGTGCTCCGGCAGGAAACGAAAGGCATAGAAGCTCAAAATTTCAGATTTTCATTTTCTCATCTTCTATCATCACACAAAAAAGAAAAAAATCCATGCATGCGGCGGTCACATATCGAGTGTTGACATGAATACCCCTAATAGTCGTTTCGCGTTTGATACGTTCGTCCCCCTGGAGTTTTGGACCTATTCAATTAAGACAGTCGGAGAAGTCAACCTAGCTCTACCGGTAAAATTAAAAGAAGTCAAATGCACGTGCCACAAACCGGATTATCTGGAGGACACTCCATCTTTAACTCACTCCCTTCCACTGAATACAATTTTCATTCAGTATGGAAACGCAACTATCGTGTCATTTCAGTCTTAACAATTTGCTCACATAACATGATTAACAGAAGTCCCTGCTCCTCATGAATGTTTCACACCATCCGCAAGAATGGTATGGGTCACATATCAGATAATCGATTATATTTCTAGTTAACTGAACCAAACGTGTCCGAAATTTGTCAAGTTTAGTTAAGATTCAAACTGGATGACATGTCAATTTTCTTGAGTTAAACACCATGAATTACGTTAGCATGATGTGAAGAGTAAAAAAAAGCTTCATCATGTAAAATTTTTCATTGATGAGTGCACGACTTTTGAAAAGTTGACTTAAACCCCCTAATAAAAATGGTCATAACTTTAGTTTTCGAACATCTTAATCACACAAGTGGACACCAAAATAAATTTTTTCGAAATTTTGGACTTTCCATCAAACACCTAAGCACAAGCGGACCTTTTGCTCCTTTTGTGAAACATATTGATGTGTCTTGGACTAGAAATTACACTATTTTTGGAAAGAAAATCGGGTGGCAGTACCTTCCAGTAAAGATCAATGACAATGTTCAAAAATGTCATATTTGGTGACATTGACACGGAACAATGCTAATAAGAATGACTGGATTCACATGTTACCACATTTCTTTTTTAGTTTTTTAATTGTTTCATTTTTTTTTATAAGTGATCAAGAAACAAAAACGATGTTTACAATCACAACCAATAAAAAATAAACTAGCATTTTTGTGGACTCAAAAAAAAACATACTGCTTTGGGGTTTTTAGTTAAATGAAGCTGAAACAGTCCTTTATTTTTTATGGTCGAAAAAAAAATATGATTTGTGTCTTCAGGTCAACTTCAAAATTTATCATACTGCTACGATGCAAACTTTGAGCACAAGCCCTGCATGTATCGCACGCACAGCTGTCGGTAGTACTTTGTTTGTTGCCCGCCTTGACCGTCACATTGTCCCCTACTATTTTACTTATAATCACATTGAATTAAAAGCTTCTTGATTATGTAATGCCACAGGTTAATTTCCCAGTAAATGATGGAAATATAACAATATTTCCATAGGCTATTAGACCGGGTCACACGAGGCTTTTTTTCGTAGTTAATACAATAGTACTACTAGTATACTACAAATAAATGCCTGCATGTGTGACCGCAACTTAGACGACATGTCTCGTTGTACCATAGTACGGTCGTAAATAACTTAACGATGATAATTTCCATCGGTGGGTGGGCCACTTCTACCATGGTACTGGGGGTCCTGTCGTAATTTACTGGGCAAAATCGTTGTGTGACTGCATTTCGTAGTTTACTACAATGCTTACGCAATGAACCGTGTTTGACCTCGTGCTCGTATGTCCAGAAATTCTACGACCCTATTACAATACTCACCGTGTGACCGGGGGACCGTCGTATAATTATTGCAATAGTACCACAATAAGAATATTACGACATAACGACGAAATATTGCTCGTGTGACCGCTTCCTTAGATATTGAAATGAATTAAGCTGTAAATCATGAATTATTACATAATCAGAAATTCTGAAAGGCAGGTAGTGCAGCCTCTGTGGGAGGGGGGAATATAAGTGCATTCTTTTTTTTCTGGGGGCAAAGGGAAGCTTAAAACAAATTTTTTGTCAACTTCTGTCATGTCTGGTAAATTTGTAGCGTCCAATTTTTTCCTATAATGATTCCTCCCCTTTCTTTGACATCACATCCAACCTAAATATTTTACTTCAGTTCAAATCAACGTATTCCTATTTTGTTAGCAAAATTTTACACATATCAGTTTCAATGGCACAACACTGATCAAAACAATCTTATTCAGTATTGCAGTATATTTTATTTACATTCACAAAACAATAGTACAGTCAAGTTAATAAGAAATGAACACATCTAAACTACAGAATTCTTATAAACGCTACGGAATTTAATACATACTCAAATTAGACGTAAATAAGTGATTAACCGAATAAAATATTAAAATACATATGATACACAGAGATTCAAAGCAGATTTAACAATTTGATACCGGTAAATGAAAATCATCATCACACCTCCCCATAATAAAAGGAACAATATCATGTCAGAAAATCATCAATATTTTGCATTTCTCGAATGTCACATAACATTTTTTGAGCGTTAAATCATTATAGAAAGGACCAGACCATAATAAGGTGAAATTCATACTCTACAACATTTAAGGTTGCATAATTGCAAATACCCAGGTGGCCCAGAATGGGTTTACCTGACAGAGGAATCTTCAAAGGTTGTGTGTATCATTGTGGTTCGCGGGGGGACTTCCCTTAGACAATTTCTAGGTGGACAACCCTGAATATCTACGTCACTCAAAACATCCAATGGAGGCATTTTTCAAAATGGCGCCATTTTAATTAATTTGGAACATACCTCGCCCACAATGTGCATATTTGTGATTTTGTGGCTAAAAAATAAACCAAACTAAGTTTTTTTTTTTGGGTCCCTTAACCACTGGTGCTACAAGCTACACCCTACAATGTAAGCGACCAAAATTGCGCAGTCATTTTCTTTCAGCTGGCCGCCATGCAAAGCTATGTTGACATATTTCATCCAACAATGTAACAAAGTTGTTATCTTGGTGACTATACTCGGTTTTTTGAGGTCACTGAATTCATTGGTGCTCTAAGTTTACACATAATGTTATCCCTATTATGGCAGCCATTTTGTTTAATTGGCTGCCGACTTAAATCCTATTTTACCATATCTCGGCCCACAATGTGCAGAAAGCTGTGATTTTTGGTGGCTATAGCCAGATTCTGGGGTCAGAGAAATCCATTGGAGCAATCGTTCATACAATGGCATCATTACCGCTGTAAAATGGCCTTCACAATGGCTGCCATAGCCCCGTAAGTGCAATATTAACGCGTAACGCCTGCTAACATAAAGTGCTTGTATTTTGAAAAATCATCTTGTTTACATTCACTGAATGAAAGGGAATTAACTACAGATAACAATACCATTTCCCTCCTATACGAGGATGAAACAAGCAGAACCAAGCACGCATCAAGCACATATCAATCTGAAGCAAGTTAAAGCAAGCTATCCAATAACCAAGTACTTGAACAACAATAGAAACACTTGAAGGCACTCAAGTGAAGTACTTAGCTCAAAAGTGCTTGTTTATCAATTGTTTTGCTTGTTCTTTTTTTTGTTGTAGCTTGGTTCTGGTTGATTTTCGCTGGTCTTTGACCTAAGTTTTATTGTCATTATTTCCTTCCCCTTACAAACCAGAGGATTAGAGGACAAGACATTTTGTTCAACAGCATTTTATGTTAGTCAGTGTAGTCGTGACCTGTCATGGTTTTCAGTCTGCAATCATTGAAGAACACCATTGCTTTGAAAATTGTATGTCAAACTCATTGTTACAGTTGGGCTAAAAGAAACGTACATTTTTTTTTAAAAATGGGGCTGAGATGTCAAACAAAACGAAAAAAACGAAACAGGCTCAGAGGGGGGTGCACCCATTGGATTACACGCTGTATTCCATATCGATACAATTGATACTCTTACGAATAAATCTGTAATCCAATGGGTCGGCACTGAGCCTGTTTCTTTTTCGTCGTGAATGTTAAGTATTAAACTGAGCATGAAAAGCATATGTTATTTAATGTTTTTAGTGTACTAACCTGGATTATACCCAACACCTTCAAATGTCTGCCCTCTCTTTCATACACATTCCTGGCAACATCATCCCATGCCAGCTAACAGCCCGTCTGGCCATTGAAGGGTCATCATGAGACCTCATGTTGTATGCGAGATCGCAAATCCCGAAGTTTGGCGGTGGACTGGTGAAACTTTTTTTTTCAAATAGCAGTGACGTCATATCAATGACGTGGCGGGCCATTCCACGTAGGATCAGGGCTAACAACTCTTTTGTTCCCAAAAAAGTTACGGTCGGTCGATTTTGATAGTCAATGAAGTCTATGTGGCAGTAATCAACCAGTCCTGTGCCCACCCCAATAATCAGAAGACCACCCTTTTTGTTGCCATAGGAAAGGCAGTTCAAGTGCATCCGAACGGCATCGTTGTTAGTTTATCTGGATAAACTTGCCCATTGATTTTTCGATCAAACAAAGTAAGGTCCACTACTCTCCTCGCATTGCGAGATTTGTCCGTAACCTGACTCATCTGGCACACCACTTTTTTCTGTACACCTTATGAACCTTCATCGGGACACATCCCCAGGTTTTTATTCCGTTAAGTTTCCGAATTCATAAGTTTGTAAAATAAGGTGTGTCAATGGGTCATGTTCCTGAAACTCCCTCCATTGCCACAGAGAAGTACCCAGACTAAGTTTCGACTCATGTTTGTATCAAGTTAAAACCGAGGGTTCCCAATCTGGTAACATTCTGCATGACGGTTTGGTTGTATCATCAACATTTCATACAAACACCTGCTTCATCACCAATCATTAATGCTCTATCTGACACGATCCAATAGCCACTCGACAAATAGTTTTGCCTTCTTTCCTGGAAAATTCATCGTGCGCGTGCTGAAGATGATGGCGAATGCACATTCTGTATGGAATAGGTTTGAACATGAAGGGGCCGGAGAGCCAAAGTCCTTTCTTCTTGCAGTGGTTTTCCCCTTGGATTTTCCTTGGTATCGACGTAAACTGCCTATACTGTTATTGTTTTTCATTTCTCACACTGTGCGTCCTCAAGCCCTGAGTGACCCTTGTCCCGATTAAGGCTTGTGCCATAATTTCGATATTTCTTCACATTTGCCGAGGGGTGGTTGTAGCATCAACATTCATAAAAACACCTGATTCGTCACCAATCATGAATGATCTATCTGACAATGATCCCAGCCACTCGGTCCAAGTTTTGCCTTCTTCTGAAGTCATCATGGCGTGCTGACGTTGATGCGAATGCACTCCTGTATTGGATGGGGTTGAACAATGAAGGGCCGGAGAGTCCAAGTGCATTTCTTCTTGCAGTGGTTTCCCTTGTTGTTCTGTAAATCGACTTAAACTGCCTTGATGTTATTGTTGTCCGTTCTCACTGTGCGTCTTCTCCCGGGGTGACCTTTGATCCGATTAAGGCTTGTGCCACCATCTCGATATTTCTTCACATTTTGCCCAAGGGCGGATCCTGTAAGGGAAAGGCTCACTAAGCATTTTGAGTACTTGTATGCTCTCTGTGTCATAAAATTTTGTCACCACGGACACGTTTTCCGAGTTTAAGCCGCACCATGTTGCTACATACAACGTTTGAGTTGAATGGCTTTACCATTTGAATTGGCATAATCCTCAAGTAGATTTTTTATCACATAACTAACCATGAAAACAGGTAAAATATCTGGCCATTATCTTTCCACCTGTTTGCCAGCATAAAAGATAAGTAAATGCCGTTACCAACTGCTTCTCCACAAAAATATCCTGGAGTGTACTGTGGGCTGATGTTTCGCATCCTAGCAGATCTTCCATCAAAGGCCAAAAAAAATGACACAAAAACAACAGATAAGACAACTGATATGATAAGTAACAAAATTAAGCATATTTCATACCACACAACATCTTTAATGTAAGTTTTGACATGACATTTTTCAAAGCTATTGTGTTCAGTGAGCATGACTTGATCGAGAAAAGCTTACTGTTTCTTATATAATACAATAATTATTATTGTCATAAGCACACAGTTTCGTAACCAACTTAAGCCTTAGTTTGGAGATTATTTTTTTTCTGGGATTCCCATGATACCAACTAAGATCCTGCTTTCATTGCTACAAATAGTTTGTTTGTGTGTGTTGTGTTGCTGGACCTAATCTTTCTCCGCTCTTGTTGGCACGTGCTGGCATATGATGCAAGTCATTAAATTTGTTACTTGGACTGTCCTCTTCAATCAAGAATGTGATGCTACAAATTTTCCAAACCCTTTGGCACCATTGTGGCACCATTGTGGATCATTTCTAGAGGTTGATAAAGTTTTGCATTAAGTGCTTGCTCAGCATGTCCGTGGATTCTAAACGACCTAAGAAACCTGGGTCATAGCCCCTAACATCAACACCTATTTAATTGTGGGCTGATAATGGGCAAAATAGTTGTTGCAATGGCAAGCCTTTTGAAAAAATGTCCGCCATATTGGTATAATTTTATTTATATATTTAGCTTTATTGCACAATGGATTCAGGGACCCCAAAACTAACCTAGGTTTATATTCACCAAAATCACACATCTCTGTACACCGTGGCTGAATATGTCATAATAGTTAAAATGGCAGCATTTTTGAAAAATGAAACCGCCATTTGTTTGAATAGCCTATTTCAAAGGGTTTTCCCCCTAGAAGTTGTTATGGGAGTTGCCCTTAACACGTTGATACCCACACAACCTTTGCAGCAAGCAATCCCATGTCAGGTTGCATAAAAAATAAGTGGTTTTGGCCCATTGGGTAAAAGTCTTTCTTGAGGTTGAATTTTTTGGTAGGCAGAATGGGACCTTTTTCATCACTTAGAGAATGGTGAGCTTATCCTTAAACTTACTGAATGAAGTTCTCAAAGAATGTTTAACCTACTAACGAATTCTCAGTTTAAATGATTTTTTAAACAGGCAATATGATCTTAATTTTGATTGATCTGTTAATACTTTTTAACCAAATATGACTATCTATGTGTTTGAGGCTAGTTAAAATAATATTGTCAAATTACTTGAAGTAATCATGTTTGGTCTATCCCCAATATCTTGTCTATTGATAAGCCTAAATATACCGGTTAGACCAGATCCAATTTATTTCATTAATTTTTCTTTATGAACTGAATAATCATTTCCCTGAAATCACTTATAATTCTCCAAGGATTCACAGTTAATTAAATTTCACAAGTCCTTAATTCCAATAACATGAATTGTTACAACTGCCTGTCCAAGAAATTGGACAGTACACCATGGTACCAGCTGTCTGGAGCTACCAAGCCTGGGTACCAAGCACTGACTACTACAGGATGTCAAGGGCATTACCTCCCTCAGGCCAAGCAGGTGCCCAAGACTGGACATTATGATGACCGATATCTGAGCCATTCCAGATTTGGTTATTAGGAGAGGGCATTGGTTAAATTGCCCATATTCCACCATTAGCTCTAAGCTCCAAATTCTTAATGCCCATTGTCTTTAATCCTTTCGCACTGATAAAATGCCTGAGCGTTTCTTGCAAATAAATGAATACTTTAAAATACATTCAGATAATATTTTAGTATCTCAAATATGGAACAATCCCAAAGATGAAGTTTGGTATCGTTTAGAAGTTTATAATGTCCTTTACAACTTCAGGCAAGGCGTTTTGGCATGTAGAATGCTTGTGAATTGCTATGCTGAGAGATCTAGACATGTCTTAGATGACGTTCAAAACGAAATCTAAAATAATTTGGGTGCAAAAGGGCTAGTGTTAGGTGATATCAGCATCTTTATCACTGTTCTTTGTGAAAAACAGACACTAAAGCATTTAAAGCGTGTTAGCCGTCTGAAGATGCCATTACGACCGTTTTTAGACTAAAAAGAGTCAGATCTTGACTTTTATCAGTAAACAAAGCATAAAAATTAATTTCTTGACAAATACAGCATATTACGCTTAGTCACTTGCAGGGGTCTTTACTACAACAATTTCCAATACAACAGTGTAAAAAAATGGAAGTTGATGAAAAATGGGGGTCAGATTTGTTTATTGACGAAGAATCAATGATCGTACTACACAGTAATTGCTTAAATCAGAAAGTTGAAAAAAATCAAAATCAGGTGTTTTTTCATTGCTAACAAGATCCCAACATACCTGCAAGTGATAAGATCAAACGCATCCTAAATAAGATAAAATCAGATATTTTAGTCATTACTCGCCATAGGGACACTTACTATAACACATAATTCTAATGGAGATTCATATCTTTGAACACTTGCTGTTTTCTTCCAGTTGTAAGTTGATATACATTATGAGAGTCCTCAGACTTATCCTTCATTTTACGCTCTTCCTGCAAATTTCAAATATTTGCACTCTTTCGGGGAATTCACTGATGGTGTTGCATATTTGTGGAACGTACCGAGCTGATCAGTGGTATATCATACTCTACAAGTGATAAAATGAAAGTGCCCTCAGAAGGGTAAACTTTGACATTTTTAGGGGGAAATCCACGACATTACTCCCTCCCTTTTTGGCTGCTGGTGGGGCGCTTCTAGAGGTACTAGGCACCTGGGCTCCAGCCCTTCATGGCCTTTTAAATTTTTATCCTCATTTGCTATTATGTGCAAATATTTATGTTTCAAATCATTTTATTTTTTTTACTTTTTTTAACTGTTTAAATAAAAAAATATTTTTCCAGTTTGGCAACTAACGTTTACTTCTTCCAATATCATTTTTCAATTTGTGGATATACCTCTTTTCATGAAAATATAATCAAATCCTTCATATATAATTGTATAATTAGTGCAGTCCCGAGAAACCCTCTTTTGCACCAATCTATCAGTTAAAAAATAGTAATCAAAACCAAATAATTATGAATAGTTTTCTGTTAAGTATTTATATAATATGTAATAAAGGTGCTAAGGTGAGATTTCAAGTATCCATTTTTGTGAATGTTGTGATTTCATGTTGATTAGAAATCAATTATGATTCCTACCTTAATTTGGCTACAGAAATACTTAAAATTAAAGCAAACAGTGATTTGTAATATGCTTGTATTTCACTAGAAAACGTAGGCTGAATTTCTTATTTGTCCTATAGGAAATTAGATATTTCACAATTTAGTACCAAAGAAACCAGCTCTCAGCAATCCTTTAAGGTGGGGATATTTTTATAGACCATTTACACAAGCTAGTGCCAAAATCAGAATTTGCCATTTTTTAGGAAAACAATGAAAAATATAAAAAAAATAAAAAACTTAAACAATAATAAAAAAAATCGTTAACCCTTAAATATTGCTGATAATAGCAATCACTTTGTTTGCCATATCCACTATGAGCTGGGGCTGGGGGGGGGGGGGATGTAAAATCTCAATTCCCTTGGCACAGGTTCAGTAGATTTCATTCACAGATGTATTTAGAAAATACACCCCCTGGTTTTTGGGTAGACGTTTCATATAGACGTTCCCATTGATGGCAAATGAGGTATTACAATTGATCTGTCATGCGCTGTACGGACGTTGTGCAAGTAGTGCCTGACGCGAATGAATGGTAAATACCTATTTGACATCAATGGGAAGTTGTCTATATAAACGTTCTACCGGTTGGGGCATATATGATACCCAGATTCACACAAGGTCAGAGTGATGTCAATGTATGAACCCACGTTAAACACTACCAAAATCTCTTATTTCGACGAAACGTTAACGAAGATTAAAAAAATCTGAAAGTATAGTGTGTACGCACTTTCCTTATTTCGACGAAGATTAAATCGGTTAATTCAACGAAGCAAACCAGTGTCCTCTTCGACGAAGAGAGGGTAGTTGTTTAGATTAAGAGTTTCCGTAGTGTGTACGCACGCTTCGTTGAATTAAGCGAAGTGCCATGCGTGACGGTTGACATCCCAGGCCGTATTCCGGTGTCGTGCTTGTTTCGATCTTCGTTAGTTTCCATGGTGTGTAGCATCGTATGTAATTAAGTGTAGTGTGGACACACGCTTTATTAACTAATCAAGCTTAACTAATCTTCGGCGAAATAAGAGATTTTGCAGTGTGTACGGGGTCTATGATTAAAGTTACAACACACGAACTGTTGGCATTGGTGGATGAACATATTGTAACCTATATTGATCTTCAGCCATCACTGTTCAAACCAATGGCAAAGTTACATGGCAAACAATGCCACCTACCCAAAAAAATAGAAATATTAAGGTGCATATTCCGATCAGCTTTGAGACCCCCTGATACAGGGGTCCCAGAATGATTTACCCATCGATACCCAAACTGTTTTATTTTTCAATAAAAAATCAATGACATTAGGTAAGTTGGTTTCATACCCAACTTCATTATACTGTAACCTTTCTAAGAATTTTGAATCATAAAAATCGGACTAACCAAAGTGAAAATACACTTAATGGTCTTAGAGGGTGATTTCGTTGTTTGGGCTAAGTGAAAAAAATGTGTGTGTGTGTATCCCTCGACTTACCAAGCCTTTTTTTGCCATCACATTATCCTCCTTCGAAAATCTCTTACTAAGCACCTGATACTTTTGATTTTGGTCCAATAGATAGCTATGAATCATTCTCTTTCCCTTGATACAAAAATAAGTACCAGCATACCCTTTATGGCATCACAGTGACGTCATAAAGACATAGGCAGCAAAAAATTGTCAATCAGAAACACAAGTGCACAATAGGTGAAAATTCCAATTTTACACCCAAATATTAGGACTATCAGATTTTAAGCTGGTTTTGGCTTCTAAATAATGGCAAAAGACAGCTTTTCTATCCCATACAGAGGGGTTTAGTGCTTTACTCTGACAGAAAGTACCAAAATAGTAATAATGTCATAATGCTTGTGTGGCCATATAGCTTGACTGTCTAGAGAGGTTATGCCTCATTTTGACGTCGTACTGGGCATATTAGTACTCATTTTGGCTATTCGAGGAAAAAAGGAGTGACCACAGCTCTTATTGGTACACAATAAAGTTTTTGAGTGTTTAATAACGAATTCCGAAGGGACTAAAGAATGTTGTAAAAAGCTTGCCAGGAGAGGGTAAAAGTACCACATGCTTTTTTTTCACTTAGCACAAAGGATGAAATCAGCATCTTCTAACACATTTGAGTGTATTTTCACTTGGGTTAGTCCGATTTTTATGATTTGCACAATCTATGAAAGGGGACAAGTATAATGAAGGTGGAATTAAACCAGCTTACCTACTGTTATTGATTTTCTATGGAAAAAAAATAAAAACATTGGGTATCGAGGGTACTAATCATTCTGGGGACACCCTGCTACATGGAAGTAGGTATCGATTTTGATATCAGATGAAAGGCCGTATTTTTTCTAATCGCATCCTGAATTTTTGAGCCCTCAAATCCATTTTCATTCTCAAGATATAAACAACAACCCGACGAATTAATGGTTAACCACAAATTAGCACAGTACTTGAATAGGGCTGTGCAATGTGCATTATTGCTCTTACCTTGATGGTAAGAACTGCAAGTTTGTTTCCCATGGTATTTGATTGGGTGTATGTGCCAGGCTCTCGTATCAAGTACAGAACAATAGACATAAATCGGAACAAGCACTTTAATAAAATTATACACATATATATTTTTGAAAACAAGGCCCATGCTAAATTTGTGTTCCTTTTTTTACAAATTTAAGGTTCTATGTAGAAACTTAGAATGCTACATAATACATATGAGACAATTTAAAGCGGCACTGGCACATTTTCAGAAAATATGAAATTTCTTCATTTTGCTCGCAAATGACAGTCTATGTCATTGGAAAAATAGAGATATAAGTTACACCTAAAAATAACATACCCCCCAAAACGATAAGCGACCTTAATAAAGCTAAAGACATCCAGGTTATTTTGTAGCCTAACTTTAAGTTTGCCTTAACTTTTATCAACAAATAGGTCTTCTGTTTTCTGGTTGCAACGCCATTTCCGCGTCGTCGCTAATTAATGTGTACCAGGCGACATTAATTTAAAAACTTTACCGAAGCCCTGATTTGGGCGTAGAATAATTTCAGGTGGAGAGCTCATGTGCACAAAATATCATTTTGAAAAATCTAGAGGGTGTACTAATTTTCAAATGTACCAGTGTCTCTTTAAAAGAGAGTTTTTCATTGCATCGTTTTCCAAGAGTGGAATGCATAAACTTTGGTGCAAGTCTGACCAAGTGCAGCCCTTACAACACATGACCTTAGCACAGACTTGGCAGCTGTACAAAAGTCTATGTGTGTAGTGATGTCTAGAATGGGGGAATCCAACCAAAACTGCTGTGTGTCGTCATCAAATCCTTAGAGCTTATGCATCCAATCTGTTACTGGTTCTCAAAATATGGATTATAAACAGAATGACATGAAAGGCACAAAGGTTATACTTATTTATTGAAAGTAATTCTTACAGATCAAGTCATGTGAGTATTCTGATCTGTTGTTTTTTCTTGTGGTTGTTAATGGTATTGTAAAACACTCACTTCCCACCCCAACCCCAAATTCCACAAAGGGGCAGTTTTTGGTGAATTTTATCCCAATCAGAGAAATTTTGACAAGAAAGTCCACTTCTTATTGAAAATATGTTCAACCGAAAAGTTAAACAAGACTAGATCTTTTAAAAAGACAACCATCGATTAGCGAGGATTTAGTACTGAATATGTTAGTGTAATATTCA
The DNA here is from genome assembly GCA_023653785.1 of Ophioderma brevispina. NCBI lineage: Eukaryota > Metazoa > Echinodermata > Ophiuroidea > Amphilepidida > Ophiodermatidae > Ophioderma > Ophioderma brevispina. The sequence goes on from JAMKCH010041770.1 coordinate 31,962, forward strand.
GAGATCACAGGAAAAACCCTCTCGTAATTAGAGAGATGATATACCACAGTATATATTTCAGGCATCACACACTACTGCATGCATAAACCTTTAATTTTCAAATACACTGGAACTGGTTCGAAAATGACAGCCTTTACAAGCCATAATCCATTCCATAGGTGAGTGCGCACTGTTATCAAATAGATTCTACATATTTTAACCACCAGTCCATTGCACTGAAATTACAAATCACAAACAGGAAACACGTTTCAAAACACTTGATGTGAACACTAGAGGCAATGAAATATCAACTCCTGTGGCACAGTTCAATAGCTTCATCACAAGTGTGTTAGAAAACACACCCCTTTTAGTGTTGTGTAATATATGATACCTAGAATACAACAGATCAGTCATGTCAATGCATGTACAAGTACAAACCCACTGAACTGTGACTTGGTTTATGCGCCTATGTAAATAATAGTTGTGGTGCTATATGGGAGTACACATATATGGTACTCTGCAAAGCCATGGGTAATCATCCAGTACATCGTCAATGAACTGGGAAGGTTATCCATGTGATGGGGCGCCTATAATCCAATCAACAGTTTTGTTCCTAGTTGCTTAGGAAATGTAAATTAATTTCCTAGTAGGCATATACAATGTCCTAATTCTAAAATAATTGGAACTAGAGACTGTCACTGCAATGAGACAACCACCCCAACCTCTGTGATGACGGTGATTTCTGCCAATCAGTTGCTGGCCTACACACTATGCTAGGGTAAACTGCAATGTAGGGTTTTATCATCGAGTTTATACCTCTTCGAGCCAAAAGGACCATTTTAGGTGGATTAGCTCAAGTTTACAAAAAAAATCCACTTTTTCAAAGTCCCGCACCCCAAAAATAAATCCTGCATACGGCCTGGTATGACCTTACATTCTGTGGGAACCATGGAAACACCAAGAACCAACAAAATCAGTTTTTCATTGCCCTCTACAACTTCTCCTGCACAAACTACATTAGCTTGTTGCCAATCCGAATTGTACTATTCTTGAGTGTTAGTTCAAAGACTTTTTTTCTGGAAAGTAGAGATAATTTATAGAAATCCACTGGAAAAGATAAGATTTTTAATGTGTACATTTGTGAATATGGCGTAAGTACAATCCAAAATCACCACCAACAATATCTGCAAGTTTTGCTGTTGCTAATATGCCATGTTTGACTCTCCTTACTCATAGCAACTCTCTAATTTTTTGATTGCCTGTTCTTTTGTCAAGTCACTATCATGATTTTCATAAAATAAATGTAAAAACAAGCAAACCCTCAATGTTTTCAAAGTGGAGGTTTTTGTATGGCAGATTTGAATTGTGCATGTTGATTGTTGCATGCCAATTGCATGCCATACGCGCGCGTATCTCATTGAGTGAATTGCGCTGCATGCATTCCACCAGTGTATCGGATTGGCGGGCGGGATTTTGAAAATGCTATGGTCAGGGCATATTCTGTAATTTCCTTTTCATCCATGTATTTATTTGCATCATTCAAACTGTGTACTTTTCATTCCAAATCTGTATATATCTGTATCTATTACTATTATTTTAATTAATCTAATGTTTAATGTTTACCATGATGTACGTGTGCATCGGAATAACCCTAATCCTGACTAGACCCTACCTTTTTCATATCTTTACATCATGCGACTTTTGTTTAACCTTCATTGCACTAAGGCCTATTCGTTGGCCATGCCACGCTTTTGTGTTCGTACTCACATCGTTCAAAAGGTTTTCTATTCACGGATTGGGTTTAACAACATTGTTTTATTCCTAAAACTGTTTTGCATTTTTAGTCCCTGTTTTTTTTTCTCTCCATTCATATTTGGATAATTTCCTAATATACCTTTCCAAATACAGTGCGAGCTGAGAATGTGGTATAGGTGACTCCCTAATGTCGACGCGCTTGTAAATCGGTTGCGTTGTTTACACCCACATCAGTCTCGGCTTGTATAATGGTTATACTGTTATATGGTAAATTCAGGTGTGATCTGTGCAATAGTTGTTTTTCATAATCCCTTGGGGGACACGCTATACCAGGCGTTTCTTTATGAGTGAATTGCGCTTGCATGCAATCCCATCAGTGTATCGTATTGGCAGGAGGGACTTTGAACATGATATGGCAGTCATTTTGTTCAATTTCTTTTCACCCATGCATTTATTTTCAACGATTTGTATCATTCAAACTGCTGGTACTTGTCACTCCAAAATTCCTTTATCTTTTTAATGCAGTTTAATGTTCTTGATTTACCAAAGCTTTGCAAAATTTATTCTGTTGGTACTTGTATTCAATGTCAATTCAATTAATTAAATGTTTGGATGAGACTTGAGTGTACCAAAATAACCCTATCCGACTAGATCTGTGACCTCGTTTTCACATAGCTTCTAACTAGGCATTTTCTACTCAGGATTGGTTAACCAACATTGCTATTTTTTTTTTTTTTTTTTTTTTTTTTTTTTTTTTTTTAATCTTCATTATATTATGTTCCATCTTTTCAAAAAACTTCCAAAGATATGAGCTGAGGGCTGACTGTATTGTGATACTCCTGTCGGTAGAATGATATCGGCTACGACGTTCATGTCAGGTCTCGGCGTTACCTGGCAAGAGGTATTTTGTGATTTTTTTTCCGACATACAATGATCAGCATGTAGCCCATTTTTACCAACCATATTTTGTTTCACTTTTCATTCATAGGCCCTTATTTCTAACATATTTTTTTTGCTGTTGCACTTTCCGATTGCGGTTGCGGCATGCTTGCTCCCATTGCTCGATGGTTACTGTTGTCGTGCCCCTATACGTATTTTTAGTTTATTCTTTAGTTATTACCGGTTATTTTATATTTGTCCCTTTAAATTATCTTTATCCCCTTTTATAAGTAACTTAACTTTAAGTTTGTTTTGTGTAAGTACATGTATAAGCTGTAAAGTCCCTTGTCACTGGCCACACCACTGATGCAAAGGCCTGTCAGGATTAATTTGGAGTGAGTGCAGAACTTTAAAAATACATCGGTCCTAGGACCACTTGTGTCATCTGCTGTCGCGGTTTGTGAATGATAGGTCTCACATGACCTTTGACCTTGATATGTGACCTTTGACCTCATAAACAAATGAGGGATTGCATGTAAACTCCATAAACCAAGCTTGGTTCAATTGCACTTCAACTTTTCAAATGAGGACAATTTTACATTTTCAGCCTATCTTACAACTTGACCTCACATGACCTTTGACCTTGGTATGTTACCTTTGATCTCATCAACAAATATAGGATCCCAAGTTGCACCTATGACTCAAGTTTAGTTCCAATGAACTTCAACCTTTCAAATGAGGTTAATTTTACATTTTCAGCCTATTCAACAGACAACAACAACAGACAACAGACTACAGTGGACAAAGTGATCCCTATGTGTCTTTCTGCATTAAGGCAGGCGACACAAAAAAAGTGGACCTTGGGGGAAAGTGAACATAACCCCTAAAGTTTCCTTTTCTTTTAAAAGGCACTATCAGTGATTTGCCAAATCAGAAAATAAGAAAAAAAACTAAAAAATAAGATTTTTGCATGTCTGTAACAAGTATAGCTATCCCAACATACCTTGCACGTTATAAGGCTGAAAACAACCTAATAAAGACAAAATCAGATATTTTAGTCATTACTGCAGGCTTCGAATTACCCAGGTGCACACATGCACAGGTGCATGTAGCTTTCTCTCTGTGCATATAACTTTTGTATCCTGCATGCATGTGTGCATGTAAATTTAAACTTTGTAAACTATGCAATTTTAGCGTATTTCATAGAAAGTCATTAAATGCTGAAATAAAATTTGAGCCACATTCTGTCAATAGGCTAAACGCACCAGAGTCTGATATGAATAAAGGTTAGCAGTAGCACCAATCCATGTTTACATTAGCCTGTGCATGTAACTTTTACATTGTGCATGTAAATTTTTAAGTTACATGCACCGGTGCATGTAATTTTAAAATTCTAATTCGAAGCCTGCATTACTGCCCATACAGACACTTTCTACAACACTTAACTGAATGGAGATTCATATCTTTGAACAGTGTAGTTTTCTTCCTTTTTGTCATTTTGCATTAGGGAAAAAATAACTTGAGAATTCTACACACTTGTGCTTTACTTAAGACTACTTCTGCAACTTTCCAATATTTGACTCTTTGGATGGATCACTGATAGTGCCTTTAAGAACATCGGTCACCAAAGAAGTGGATTTTTAGATAGACCTTTAAAGTTAAAATTTAAAAAAAAAAACATGAAGTTGGGATAATTTGAAGCAAACCACATGCATTCAAAACCTTATCTTCCTTATACATAATCATCTTGCTAGGTTTCGTCCTCTTCATATTCTTCTCTCATATAGCCTCATAAGCCCGATGTATACTCCACTTCGCGTCCGCGATTATCGCGGCTCTGCGAAGGAAAATGACCCCGATTTTTTATTCTAGGCGAAGAATTTCTACGGCACGATGGATTTGAAGCCTTCGCGGAGAGTTGAATTTGGGTCAACTTGCCGCGATATCGAGGGCCGCTAAACTTCTTCAGATTGGCTGTTGTAGGAACCAAGGTCGGGCGATGAACCATGAAAACAAGTGAACTGCTCTTAAAAATCTCCTTATCAACCCGATAATCAACAACAATCCTCATCCAATGATAATTTAAATGGCCAATTATTAAAAGCTTGTGGATGTATGTTCGAAAAAAATTCAAGAGTCAGTTTTTTATGATCAACATGAGCATGATTATTTTTAAGGATATCGTAAAAAATGTTTGTCGGTTTAGTACGAAATATTTTGTTTGTCCCCACCTGATTCTATACTGAGCCGCCGCATTCCTACATACGGCAGTCTAGTCAACCCGCCTGTGTACAACGGGGTTAAAATGTAGGTAGGTAAGTAAATCAAACTGAGCATTTAACAAAGGGCCTATTATTAATGATACAGGTCATGCAAATGCGGAAGATGTGCTCATAAATGTAAAAAACATTTACAATGTCCAGAACATGTACAAGATTCAAAATGTATATTGGCAACATCATAGTCGTAGAAAGTTTAGGCAACACAGCCTGAAGGATGGAAATGGAGTACAGACTTTTTCTATTGGATAGATTTGTTCATTAGGACCTAAGCAAATAATTTTGGAAGGGTGTGCAAAAAATTTGTTACAGTGGCCTTTTTTGAAAATCAATTATGGCTGCGACCATGTCCCAAAATACTAATAATCCCTTAAGTATTTCCGATAGCGACATATATTTCTCGGTACTCCGGGGGGTGGTTTTTTTTTTTTTTTTAACAGAGAAAGTGTGGTAAAGTATGTTTCATTACATTGCACAAAAATCCAATATGGCATGCTCTCAAAAGTCAAATATGCTCCGAATCATTAAAATGATCTTAACACCTCCATTATACCTATTTACGCGACTTGAATACATGTTGAACAGCTAAAAAATATGTTCTGCAGGGTTTTCAAAAATCTGTTACAATTGATCACACTCTGCAAGTGTTACTTTAACACCTCTAGAATGCATTCCAACGCATCCGGACACGTCAAGGGTTCTGCACATTTTGCAGTTTAGAGGCTTACTTCCAGTGTCTATATGCAGGCTTTATGCTTTACCACTTATGAGATACATGTATGTGATCACTAGAAACCCCGTATTTGGCATTTCTCTTTAATGGACATTTTCAAAAGTCAAGATGCAGCAATACAAAGCCGCTTTAAAAAAGTAAAACACCGACAATATAGTCTGTAATTATATGTAGGTAATCAACTAATTATTATTATAAAGGTGTAAATTAAGGTATATGGATAAGATTTGGACCAGTTGGACATCGTATTGAATTTTGTTTCTTTAACATGCAAAAATGTTAAGATGGGGGCCAATGTGGATGCCTTTTTACCTTCTGTTTAAAACTAAATAAATTCGTAGATCTGTGTTGTATTTAGTTAAACAACCCAAAAATGATTATAAATTAAATTAAAGTATGAGATGTAGTCTTTGAGCATTAATAACTCTATCTGTATATTTGTTTGACAACATTACGTAAAATTTTCAAAAGGAAGGCCAGTATATTATGACTATTATGACACATCTAGGTTTAAAGATCTTAAAAGGCAGCCATATGGCTTCCATCTTGATTGGTAAGCTTGTAACACAGTTTTGGAAATGTCAGATATGAGTCATACTGGGTATAGAGCTCAAATTTTAGCCTTCTATTACAAAATACTTGATGAGTTATGGTCACTTGCATGATTTCAGGCGGCAATATTGG